>BQNB010003220.1:0-108100 GCA_026074375.1 Tanacetum coccineum
ATTAAGTACCTATTTTGGGCATAAATGCACGATTTTGAGGGTTAAACGACCCTGAAAAAGTGTATAAAATGACACCTCATCATTGTTTCAATTAGAGATATTGGAAGAAGAACACATTCAATCAAGAAGGTTTGATCTATCGCGGCTAAGAGTGACGACAACAATGAGTTAAACCCAACTTGATTTGTAAGTTTATCAAGCTTAATTACTAATTTTTTATATTTTCATATTTTTTGGTTTTTGTAGGATTTTTTTAAGATAAGTGATTTGAATGTGTGATGTTGTTGCAGTTTGAGATTGTTGATGAGAATAACTGCTTATAGGGTTGTTTGTGATTGCTTATTTAGACTTCTTATTTGGGGTATTTGGGATTACTAAACAAAATTGTCTGTTAAATGATTAGTACAGAGTTTGTAGGAACCAACTGCCAAAGTGTTAGTAATAGTAAGCTGCATTTTGTTATCGATTATACTTTGGTTTAGGGGACAGTTTCAAATATCTTGGAATATTAGGTCTAATTTTGTCATGGGAGAATCACATTGATAATTTTCATTATCTGTTTCTATAATCGCTAGAACATAGAAAGTATCTTGCTATTTCAAACAATGAAAAGTGTAAAATGTTTTGAATATGTGCCGATGTGAATTTAGTTATTTAGGTTTGGAATGGTTATGAATGATTTTGAGTTGTTCGTTATGGGTGTAGGTCGCAGCGAAAACGAAAACAAAGTCTCAAACTAAGCTGCGTTTGTCTAGTCACCCGCCGGTGTAGTAGCCTGGCAGTGAAATTGCTTGGACACACTCACTTCTGGGAGAGTTTTCGGTGGACGTATAGCCAACGAGTTTAAATATCATCTATTTCACTTGCGTAAGTATACCTAAATCTATTTTGCAAATGTAAACACTTTATAAGTATACTAATTAATGTGTCTTGCTTTGTTGCGAGGCGGCTTACGATGTCAGATTTTTTAAACTTTTGAAAATCTAACAATCTCATCTTTTTAGGCCAGTGACCTTATTAACTTGAGGTATGAGCTTAAATAAACTATAAGCTCATAGGTAAAAAATGAGCTCACGAGCCAAAAAATAATCGTTTGTTTTATAACAAATATTTGGTGATAAGTTTTTGTGATGAACGGTTCCTTAGTAGTTTTGGATGGGTACGCTTTTTTCAAAATTGCATTGCCGTGTTTTTTGTATGCTTGAGCCGCTAAAGTAGGCATTTGTGTCCGTTTGGATCGGTAGTTGTGTTTGCGATACTTAAACTGTGCAGTTGTGTATTATCTTTTGTCAGATAATGCAATATTATTAGCCACAAAGTCCATAATCAAGTTGTTTAAATCAAACCTTCTACCCTGTCCCACCAGATGAAACTTAATTTTTAGTACCAAACATTGACCAGTAACATAAAGAGTGCCCATAATTCAGTTGAACAACCTCCTTTTACAATCTTAAATTCTTAATAAAAAACAATCCTCAATGTCAACGCACAATTTATATCCACATTCACTACACTTCTACACCATATCACTACGCATAGGGGTGTCAAAAAGCCGACCCGGCCCGACCCGACCCCGACCCCGACCCGGGCATATTCAGGTCGGGTCACTCGGGTCAAAAATCTTATTCGGGTCAACCCGAATGACCCGAGTTCTAAATAGAGTCGGGTCTCGGGTTGAAATGTTTTGGCTAACTCGGGTTCGGGTCAACCCGAATTGACCTGACCCGATTGACCCGAGTTTTAAATAAGGCCGGGTTCGGGTATGGATTTTTTAGATTTGACCCGAATTGACCCGACCCGATTGACCCAAACCCAACCGACCTGATTCACACCCCTAACTACGCATAACGTGCAAAAGCATAATATTCTTCCATAAGGGAAATACACTTAGGGGCCGTTTGGTTTGTTGTTAGGAATCACAATGGGTATCGGATTTGGTATGGGGTAGAATGACAATAGATATGAAAAAATGTATGATTACGATTGTTTATGTTTGGATGACAAATATGGTATGAAAAAAGTGTATAGATTTTTGAATTTTGTAGTGGAAAAGAGATGGACCCACAGAATGGATTTCATATTTACCAAATTGGTGGGTAATGAGTCTATGGCTATGATATACCCATTTCATTCCCGAGCCTACTAAACAAACATATGTAATCACTATGAAACTCATAACCTCATTCTCATATACTCATACCAAACGCACCCTTAATATTTATGTTACGCTATTTGGATGTGTATACTGTATAGGAATCAACTAAAGATATCTCCAAAAAAATCAAGTGAACAACCAAAGTCTTCAAAAATTTGGAGAAATATATATACAAACCTGAGCAATAGCCTGATGTGCATCAGCATCAATAGCTGCAACAGTTGCTACACCTTTCAAGATAGTAGACCCCCGCCCGCATACATCTTAGCAAGTTCTATATTTGCTAATTATAAAAGCTCGACTAGAAGAAATTCCATCACATTTTAAGCATTTCGTCATTCGTTTAAAAATAATATGTCTAAAACATTAATCTTACAACAAGGCACTCTGACACTATGCAGGGGTATTCATATCACAGGTGTTGGAGACAGTGATCAAAAGGAAACACATAATCAAATCCGTGTCGCAAGATGCTGAAATTCTAGCATTCAATTCCGTCAACAGTTTATAATAACATATATTTTTGTACTTTTTTTTTATTTTTTTTCACCTTATCCAAGCATAAACAACGGCTTAAAGAACGGCTCTGGAGTTTCAGATGTGTTATGCTACGAGTTACATAATGAATTGTGGACTAATATTTTAAACACCATTGTCGAGTAACGGAGCTAACGTGAAATTCCTAAATATAATATTTGATTTTTTTTTTAATTAAAAATTTACCTTATTTTACCCAACAGCCAATGACTACCCCGTAAATCCTACCATACCATGGATCCATACGCTTTCCCATCGACCTACCCTACCAGGACATATTTCTCTAAAATTTTTTTACACTGCAATGATATACGGATTCTAAATTACCATGTTACTGGAAATTTTCTTTTCTTCTGCAAGTAGGATAGATGGGAGTAATTTAACTGGGAGAAAGCTTGATTTTTTTTGGGAATATGGACAAACATTGAGAGACTGCGAGTATAAGTTTGCTTTTATTTGTTGACCTTTTTATCTAAAATCGTAATCTTATATTGATGTTCATGCTGCTGCAAACAACAGTCCGTTTACCATTTTTTACAATCCTATGTAATCTCAATTCCAAACAACCCCTGTAAATCACTTACATCGATTGATATTTGAATCCATCCAGCTGAAATGTATCATTAATAAGTAGGTACGTCGAGTTTGTCATCCGCGGGTTAAAATTGGTAATGTCCTTGACACGCAGTCCTAAACTACATGTACAAACTGTGACGCGACATTGTGGTACCAAAATAAGCTGATCCAAACACTCCCAGTTAAGTTGGTTGAGTGGGTGGGCTCAGTAGGTGGTTTCATGTGGTGGGTTCAGGGGTGGGTTCATTGCTTTGAATGTACAATCGCTTTTTAACTTCGTGAATTTTATTTTGCAGGTTATGCTCGACCTTTTTCTGATCGTCCTGGGTTGTCCAATCCTTGAGGAGACGATGCCACGAGCACAAGTGAACTTGAACCAATTAAGAACTGATTTGAATCCCATCATACAAACAAGTGAACATGGCTCGGTTGGGACGGTTTGTTGTTTAATTCTTGAAAAGTATTTTTTTATGGAGGTTTAATGGACGGGATTAGAAGCTAAAGCGTTGTAGCAACGGGTCAGAAAGGTATAAGCTGTTTCGGCCACGATGTCCAAAGACATGGAAATAATAACTCAACACCGCATCAGGTATCAAAGTTTAATATTTTTTTCACACACATCTGGTATAGTATAATATCTTGCTATATTTCATAAATATTTATCTATCTCCAACTGTTATTATTAGTAGTTTATTGATGATGGATTTCGACATACGGCTGTGCTTCTTTATGCAACATGCTTATGGCTGTGCTGTTGGATTATGGTAGTTGGACTAGCACTAATACGACTAGAAATGTGTGAGCCTATTGGGGGCACACATGTAAGACACGAAGAGTACGCTTATTATGTAATTAATATATATAATTGTTATATATTTATTAATTATATAATATGTTTCACGAAATATATTTAAACGGTTGTTAGTTTCCGTTAGACGCTTAACTAACTTTATATATCCGTTAAATAAAAAAGAGAAGGGCTTAAAATGTCGAAAATGGAAACTCTTGTCCTCCTCCCAAATGTGACAGATTTTGAAGGATTCTAGAAAAAGGTTTGTGTGCAAATTATAGTGATAATGATGAGTGTTTAGGATAAGATGGAAGAGTTGTGATAAGCTTAAGACTTGAAGTTTATCTTCAAGGTTTTAGAGTTATCTACAACTAGAATTGATGTGCTATATAAACACCCCTACCTCCTCATGAATTCGTCCTATTCACAAAGTCCCATACAAATACTGACGACTATTTTCTCTAAACCCTCTAATAGTCAACGCTGGGAATTATAAGAATATCATATCACGTGTATTCCATATGTTATGCAATATACTATGTATGGTTGTCATGCAATTTCCATGCATGTTATATATTATACATGGCATGCATGTAATATTGATTTACATGCACACTGTCTCCTTTTATTCTTTCAGTAAGCCGATCGGATGTATCACTTTATGGGATCTGATTGGTTTTGAAACAAATACAAGAACACGTGTTGTTTGGTTTTTCGTGATGTAAAGACTAGCATCGTGACGTATTCGTTTGACGTGTTGTGTGAGCAACCGTAGAGGTGGAAATTTATCCACTAATTTCAAAAGGGTTTCTAGTTCTTGGTTTTCTTACGTTTGCAGTTGATCTTCAAGGGTTAGTTTTCTATATTACCCTTTTGTTTATTTATTGTGTGATTAATCATATGCACCTTACTTGATCTATATCCGCTGCGTACTCGTAGTGTTAAATGGTTAACAGTTTATCAAATCCCAACAGTGGCATCACGAGCCAACTCGTTTAGTGTTTTATGGGTTACACACATAATTAAACACGCTAGGACTGCATGAAATCTGATTTATTTATTGTTTTATGAAAAATTATGGAAATGATATGCAATCCTTGCCATAAATAATGAATAAACACCTAGAATCAACACAAATATCATTAGATAAAAAGGAGAATAGATTAAAATTAAATGTTAATTAAGCTGCCATGTTATTCTATTCTTATTTTATCTCGGTTGTAAGACTCACGCATGTAACATTCCGTATTTTCAGGTCATTTACGACGTCATATACTTCACTAATTATTTTTTTCTTTCTCGTACGCGTTTACTTTTAATTCTTATTATATAGTAAAATCGCGTAAACTAAAAATCAACAATTAACGTAAACGGACACCAAACGAATTAAAGTTTTCGTCAAGCAAGCAATATATTACTTTTACGAAAGTAATAATCAACTTTTTATATTTTATTTTTATTGGTTGCGTAAAACGTTTACGTTTCGCAATTTAATACGTTTAGGCATACCCGGAAGCACCAAAACTTTTCTACGCTTCAACAAATACCCACTTTTATACCCAATACATAAAAAATTACAAAAATATCTTACCTATACATATACATATCCGGTTATAGGCTTGAGATAACACAAGAAATATCTAAATTGAAAACACATCTCCTTAAAACCATGGGATGTTCCCTACTTTTTCCAACCAAGACCATAAGACTTCCATGTTTTACTCCCCATGTTTCCTTGAGTCTTGGTCTTGTTAATAGTCAAGATGATATATAATGCCTTAGACTAGATACATAACACATACTTGCTCATTTCCTTAAGTGAAAATTTTCATCTTTTCTCTCTTTCTTTTGGCAAAACCCACGGCTCAAAAAGCCCATCCCACACAAACCATACAAATTTTTCTACCACTTATACAAGCATACACACAACATATCTAAGACCTACTAAGATGGTTTGAAGGTTAGGTTAAGTATTTTCAAGTGTTGAAGCAAAGAAAGTGAAATTAGGGTTTCTTGGGAAATTAAGGTTTCTAATCTTGCAAGCTTGGTTTAAAAATCTAAACAAGGGTTTAGATTATATTTCTCATCATCATTTATCACTATAAGGTTATCTATAAACCTTTATGTCTTTACTTTTATCATTTTTATGTGTTTACATGTTCTATATAACTAAATCACCATTTAGGGTTTTAAACATGTTAAATGGATAACTTACTTGTGATTATGATTTTGTACACTTTTTCATATGATATGTGATTGGTAATATCATGGAATAATGAGATTATAAGTATGTTAACATGTTGGTTTAAGTGGAAAATGTTTAAGTATAAACTAGTGATTAAAAGTTAATTAAGGAAAGTTTATGATTTCATGTGAGATTAAAGACATTTGTGGGCTGTTTTAGTTCGTGTTTTAGACAGTAGGTTTTACATTTTATAAAGATAATACACCTCATGACGATTCCAAAATGATAAGAAACTCGAAAAACCGATTTATAACGAAAAAGATACGACGATTTCAAGTTTACGTTAAATATATACTTTTATAAAACTATTTTTATAAAAGTTACTATTCACCACAGAAACTTATATTTTTAAAACATCAATAAATCGATAAAACTTTTAAATACGAAGACGTGCTCGAAAGAATCGCTAAAAACGGAGTTAAAACGAATAAGTTACGACATTTACGAGATTTACGATAACTAAATCTATAAAAATAAATATATAACTGTTATGAACAGTAAAATCACTATTCATCAGAAAAACTCAAATTTTGAAAATGTTATATTTTGATAACTCGTCTTAATACGAAGGCGTGGACGTAAGAAACGAAAGAAACGGACTTAAAACGAGAAAGTTACGCCAGTTTTACTAAAGTATACTTATAAACGTTTTTACTTTATAAATATGATTTCACTAAAACGATTAGATGGTGATGTAGCTATATAGAATTATATGTGGTATTAGTTAATCAAAGTACTATATTACTAGGGAGTTTCATAATGAGGCCTCTTCGGGGTGGCGTATCGACGAGTTGTTGGATTTACGATTTAAAGTGTCCTAGCTCCTCATACGTCACTACATGACCTCTTAATTATGATAGCCCGAACGATAGTATGATGAGCTATACGACCTATAAATAATCAAAGTGTTTAGTACTTATACGACCTATATTGGATTAGGTTGCATTCGATCGTAAGCGTGACGCATTTTCTATTGTGAATACTTGTTGATTACCATTCACTCGAGGTGAGTTCATAGCCCCATTTCTATCTACTTGTTTTATAAACTCTACGGGGTGAAATTACATGCTTGTTTTACTACGGACACAAGTGTTTTAAACTGTATGCTATCCAGATTATTGCCTGATTATTATTGCCTAAGTTACCACAGTGCCATCTAAGTCCCTAATATCATGAACCGTCAATTGCTATTATAGTGAGCGCTAGTGTTGTGGATAGATCTATCGGGACTAACAATCCCCACCGGAATTTATGGTCACAAGTTGATCATGGTGCATTTAACATTTAGAGAACTGTAGGCTGTTTTGGCAGACACCCTACCTATTTGGGGCAGACAGACAGTTAAGGCTTCGGGGTCATGAGCTTAGCGCAATAATACATGTTTTGGACTACTGAATTTGTTTCATAGTCTACTTTCACTTAAATCTTGTGGTCCACTATTTACTTAATAAATGAATTCACTCAACCGTTGTGTTGACTTTTAGCATGTTTAATTTCAGGTCCTAAGGTATAAGCTTGGATGGGAGCCGTGATGGATATCAATGAAGATGGATTCTGTGTTTATTTAAATTCGATGCAACTTTTATCTATAAAAACTTAAGTCACCTTTTGGTAGTATGAAGCTTTTGTTTAATTAAAAACGTATGTGGAAATGTTTATGACTTTTAAAACATATGGGACCTAATGTATGAACTCTGATATTTTGCTATGGCATCGAATGAAATCTTATCTTAAAACGTCCATTTAAGGTCGTTTCCTATATCTTGATTGTTGTACTTTGACGTAGCACCCCATTGTTACCATTCCGCTGCATACCAGAATTTGGGGGTGTTACAGATTGGTATCAAGAGCCAAGGTTATAGGGAACTGGGTCATTTTCAAAACCTAGTCTATAACCAAATTTTTTTTAAAAGATTTTTTTTTTTTCAAAATACAGAATCCTTCATCGCTTATCCGATATCCGCGCGCGCATTCCCTGATCTTTACTTACTCTTCTGATTATCATTGTTGTATTATATATTTTATATATAATACTTGGTTTAAATTCGATCCCTTATGTCTATCTTTTAGCGTATTACTATTCATTCGTATCGGTCGATTATATAAATATTGACCATTCTGATTAATTCATGATTATTATAGAATTCTTATTTTCTCGGTTAGTATCATATACCTCGACTAATCTGCTTTCCCTTTTACAAATTCTCAACGAATTGTGTACTTGTGTTGCCAGAATCATGCCGCCCAGGAGATTTAAGAAGAAATCTGTTAGGAAGATAGTGGAAAAGCGTGTGGCCAAAGCCATTGAAAAATATGAAAAGACTAGAGCTGACTCAAACAATACTGGTGGATCCGGATCAACAAATACTGGAGGAACTGTTGTACCAGAGATGCATGGATGTTCGTATAAGACATTTATGAATGGCAAGCCTCACTCTTTCAAGGGGACTGAAGGTGTAGTCGGACTGAAACGTTGGTTCGAAAAGATGGAGCAAGTGTTTGAAATTTGCAAATGTGCTGAAGATGACAAAGTGAAGTTTGCTATGTGCACGTTCGAGGGTCGTGCTCTAACCTGGTGGAACGGAAATGTTCAGACTTTGGGACTTGCTAATGCTAATCAGATCCCCTGGAGCAACGTGAAAGCTATGATGACCACTGAATACTGCCCAGCAACTGAAATCCAAAGGATGGAACAAGAACTTTGGACTCTGACTCTGAAAGGAGATGATATCGAAGCTTACAGTAATCGTTTCCACGAACTAGTTCTGATGTGTCCTGAATTGGTGTCCACTGAAAGTAAGAAGATTGAAAAGTACATTCGTGGGTTTCCTGAAAGAATCAAAGGAAACATCACTTCTTCAAAGCCTGCGACCTTGCATGAGGCAATCAACATGGCCCGTGAACTGGTCGAGCAATCAGTTCAGGGTAGGGCTGCTAGAATTGGTGAAAGCAATAAAAGGAAATGGGAAGACAACCAAAGAAACACCAACAACAATAACCATAACAACAACAATAACAACAACAACAACAACCGCAACCGAAACAACAACTATCACCAACAACAAAACAGGAGGCAGGAAACTGCCAGGGCCTATGCTGCAGCCCCAGCCGAGGGTAGAGGTTATGCTGGAAATCTACCAAAGTGCAACCATTGCAACTCTCACCACAATGGACAATGCCCTCCTAAGTGTGGTAAATGTGGTAGGCTTGGTCATGAGGAGAAGGATTGTCGGGTTAGGTTTCCAGATGCAGGAGGAAATGCTTTGCAGAATATGACCTGTTTTGGTTGTGGGGAGAAGGGACACTACAAGAACAGGTGTCCTAAGGGAAGGAACCCTCCAAATGAGGGAGCTCGTGCGAGAGCTTATGTGGTGGTTGAAAACCCGCAGCAGAATCCGAATGTGGTCACGGGTACGTTTCTTCTTAATGATCACTACGCTTGTATCCTCTTTGATTCTGGTGCTGAGAAGAGTTTTGTATCTTCTGCGTTTACACCTTTTATTGATATTGCCCCAACCGCTTTAAATACTAGTTATGAAGTAGAGTTAGCAGATGGAAAGGTGGTTAGTACCAACACTGTTTTACGAGGTTGTACCTTAGTCTTGCTTAATCACGTGTTCAAAATTGACCTACTCCCGACCCGACTAGGAAGTTTTGATGTCATTGTTGGTATGGATTGGTTGTCATACCATCGAGCTGTCATAGATTGTTATGAAAAGATTATCCGTATTCCTCTTCCGAATGGCGAGATTCTTGAAGTCCAAGGCGAGAGGCCGAAAAAGGATCCTGGATCACTTGCGTGTATCAAGGCTGATGAGAAGAAGCTTGATGACATTCAGGTTGTCCGAGACTTCCCTGAGGTATTTCCAGATGATCTGTCAGGATTACCTCCTATGCGTGAGATAGAATTCCGCATTGATCTGATTCCAGGCGCGTCGCCAGTTGTTAAATCACCATACCGATTAGCTCTGTCAGAGATGTTAGAATTGTCGAACCAACTAAAAGAGCTTCAAGAGAAAGGCTTCATTCGACCCAGTCATTCACCATGGGGAGCACCTGTGCTTTTTGTTAAGAAGAAAGACGGTGCGATGAGAATGTGTATTGACTACAGGGAATTAAACACGTTAACTATAAAGAACCGCTATCCTCTCCCCAGAATTGATGACTTGTTTGGCCAATTACAAGGTGCGTGTTATTTCTCGAAGATAGATCTTCGCTCGAGATATCATCAGTTGAGAGTCCGAGAGGAAGATATACCGAAGACCGCGTTTAAAACTCGATACGGGCACTTTGAGTTCACAGTCATGCCATTTGGGCTGACGAATGCACCAACAATATTCATAGACTTAATGAAGCGCGTCTGCAAACCGTATTTGGACAAATTCATAATTGTGTTCATTGGCGACATCTTAATCTACTCAAAGTCAGAAGAAGAACATGAAGTCCACCTGAAGAGGATTTTAGACTTACTCAAGAAAGAGAAGTTATATGCCAAATTTTCTAAGTGTGAATTTTAGTTGAAAGAAGTTCAGTTCCTTGGACATGTGGTCAACCATGACGGTATCCACGTGGATCCTAGCAAGGTTGAGTCTGTCAAGAACTAGAAGACTCCTGAATAATCAACTGAAATCCGTTCATTTTTAGGATTGGCGGGTTACTACCAGAGATTTATTGAGAATTTCTCCAAGATCACTAAGCCCCTCACCCTGTTGACTCAAAAGAATAAGGCTTATGTGTGGGGCGATAAGCAAGATGAAGCTTTCCAAATTCTGAAGGAGAAACTATGCAATGCTCTTGTGTTAGCACTCCCCGATGGACCCGATGACTTTGTGGTCTATTGTGATGCATCAAAACAAGGTTTTGGGTGAGTGTTGATGTAGCGAGGCAAAGTGATAGCATACGCGTCAAGACAATTGAAGATACATGAGAATAATTATACCACCCACGACCTTATCAATTTTTATTCAACCCATACACTTCTATACACATCCATCCTAAGATATTCTAAGGTATTTCCAAGCATTGGATTACCTTTTTCAAGTATTAATCAAGAAAAGTGAAACTAGGGTTTTAAAATGGAAAGCTAGGGTTTTATATCTAAACAAGGGTTTAGATACTTTGGTTCATCATCTTACATCATAATAAGGTTATCTAAAAACCTTCATGTCTTTACTTTCATTCTTTTTTAGATGTTTACTGGTTTTATATATACTATATCACCACTTAGGATTTTTAATATGTAAAACGAATTATCACTTATGTTTATGAATTTACACACTTTTCTTATGTCATATTGTTATATATATCATGGAAAAATGGATTAATAAATATGTTGACATGTTGTTTAAGTATAAACATGATTTTGTATAAATTTGGGTTTATAAAGTTAATAAAACAAACTCTTTATAAATGAACACACTTGGATAAAAAAAGGGTGATTTGATTTCGACTTCATACATATGTTTGACATTCATAAAATTATACGCCTCATGACTGATTCAAAATGATTAAAGAAACTCGAAAACGATTTTATAACAGAAAAGATACGTTAGTTACGAGTTTTCGACTGTGTATACTTTTATAAAATATTTTTATTAAAATTTACTATTCATTACAGAAAGTGTTATATTTTTAAACACAATAATATGATATAACTTTTTATTAAGACGATCGTAACTCGAACGGAATCGTTAAAAACGGAGGTGCTATAACGAATAAAATACGACGTTTACGAGTTTACGATAACAAAAAAACTATAAAAATAAGTATTTTATCTGTTTCTGAACAGTAAGAATCACTATTCTTCTGTAAAAACTAAAAATTTTAAAATGTTATATTTTTGATAACTCGATTAATACGAAAATGTGGATAAGAAACGTAAGGAACAGGGCTTCTACTTAAAACAGAAAGTTACGCATATTTTCTAACTATTAATATTTTCTTCCTTGAGGTGAATAGTGTTGGTTCGTTTTTAATAAAAAAATTGCGAAATATGTTAGAATCATTTATATAAATATTTATACATGTCTTAAACTTTATCAATATTATTTTTACAAAGACAATTGAAGTATATATTCGATTATAACCGAGTTCAAATACAGAATAATATTTAGCAAATGCAATTTAAATCTATTTCGCAAAACACGGAGTTGTTCGGTGATTGTACTATATAGAATCATACGTTATAATTAGTTTTCAAAGTGTACTATTCATGTACTAGGGAGTTTCATATGAGGCTCTTCGGGGGGTGCAGTATCGACGAGTTGTTGGAATTTACGATTTAAAGTGTCCTAGCTCCTCATACGTTACTACACGACTTGTAATTATGATAAGCTCACCCGAACGATCAGTTGTTGAGCTATAGACCCTATAATAATACAAGGTGTTTTGTACTTTATCACGACCTATATTGGATTAGGTTGCCTTCGGATTCCTTCCTGACGCATTTTCTATTTTGAATACTTGTTGATTTCCATTCACTCAAGGTGAGTTCATAGCCTCGCCTTTCAAAAAAAAATATAAAAATATATCAAAATGGATGTTGATTTAAAAAGCATAAAGTTTTAAAAAATATGGTGAAATTAGATCAAAATAAAATTAAATAGATAAAAAGATATTTCAATTTGAGAATAAAGGTGATTTTTTAATCAAAAGGTGACACATGTCATTTTATGATGTGATTACCAAAAATGAGATGGATGGTCAAAATTGCACCTCCTTATCTTATTTTTTAATGGGTCCCACATTATAAATGCTTTATATAGTAGTATAGATGAAAGCAGGTAAAATTTAGGTTTCGAGAGGTTGGTTTTAGTTTGAGCTGATTAAACTAAATAATAAATCTAAACTACTTTGGTGAGAACTTATATGGTAAATAAACGTATTATACTTGGTACAAGAGTGAACCGAAATATACAACATTCTTCAACTGAAACATACACATTAGCTTGAACCGATTTATGTCTGACCGATTTATACAACTTTCTGATTAGTTTCGAGTTATTTTGGTTTTTCGGTTTCGAGTTTTGGTTGTTTGCGGGTCTTCTAACATACATCATTTGAATCGCGGTTCTTCAACTATCATCATAGTGTGTTTGTTTTTGGTAGACGATAACCACACGAGTCCGCGAGAAGAAAAATACCATCGTTTCATTATAGACAATTCAAACGAAGAAGATACTATTTGGGCGACAAAGTTTTTTTTATTAAACTAAAATCGAATCTTGCAACTTTGGTCCCTGGAATTCAAGACCAATTCTCCATTCGTCCTTTGTTTGTTTGTTAACCCTCAAAGTTGAAACTGTATTACATTGTTAGTCCTCAGAACTTATTCAACAGCAGTTGGTCCTCCAAAGTGAACTGTTATTGCACTGTTAGTTCTTACAACTTTAATTAACAACCGTTAAGCATTTAACTTGGATTTCAATTACACCATTAGTCCTTGTTTGTGTTTTAATCAACCGTTAATTTTTTTAAGTTGAACGTATGGTAACCGTTAGTCCTTTTAACTCATCAACCATGAACAAAAGTTCAAGTACTTCAACAACAACAATCCCCAACAACAATCACTTTACCTACTTAAGATCCTACAAATCATTTTCACTTCATAATTCATAAATTCACATTCAATGGAAACGAAAGCTATTTTATCTTCGTGTTCGCAATCAGAAGAACAAAAAATGCAACAAATTCAAGACAAAGCAAAAAAGAGTTGCATGGTATTTTTTCGACTGCTTCATTCACACCTCAAGCTTCTTTCAAACAACGACTCAAAAAGAACTTGAACCGAGGATGGATTCAAATGGGCATTTGCAAAACTCATTCGTCAAGATGTTTAGATTTTTACTGGCACAATGTTCCTAAACATGGATCAACTAGAAAAACAACTTGACAAAGACGAATTTCAAGAAATTGGATCCATGGTTGCTTTTAGAGTACTAGAGACACAATGTCAAAAGTTCATCAAGTCACGGATTTATTTGGATGATGAAGATGGTATAATGACACACAAGTACTTTCTAGAATACACTCAACTCGAGGTTCAACAATTCCATGATACACTGATCCAACACCTGGAATCTGTTAAGAAGTCAATTGATAAAAGAGCACTGTATAAGAGAGTATGACAGCATGGTGAATGAAAGACAGATGCATATAACATAGGAAAAGGTTGATACGAGTAAAGCATTGAATGCTAGTTTGGTTGACACAAAAAATAGTGGGACAGAATCTAGAAAGCAGGATACAAGCAGCAAGTCAGGGAATGATGCAAATGCTGCTGATGCAGATATCAAACCCATATATGATGAAGAGCCAATGGCTGAGGTACAATTGACTGCTGAATGTAATGTATTTGCTATACGACAACAACATACTAAGAAACATGAATTCACTAATGAATGAGGGGTTGACCAGAATGCTGAACAATGTCATGACAAATGTCATTTGCTTGCTAAATTAACTGATAACAAGACAACTGAACTCTCAAATCAATCTCTCGATTCTGAAAATATTTGTCTTAAAAAGACCGTTGCCTAGTTTCAAAAAGATTTTTCAAAACTCGAAGCACATTGTATTAAGCTTGAACTATAATTGCAAAACAATGTTTTAAAATCAGGGCAACAGAGTCAATTTTTGAAAGAGAAAAGTAATGAAGCCAAAGTTAAAAATGACATAGATGTAATTGAGACAATAAACATCGAATTGGAACATAAAGTGGCTAAATTACTTTAGGAAAATGAGACTTTGAAAAAGCATTACAAAGAACTGTATGATTCTATCAAAGCAACGAGAACTAAGACTATAGAACAGACAACTTCTTTATTGCTAAAAACACTGAGTTCAAAGCTCAACTTCAGGAAAAGGGTTTGCAATTGCAGCATTAAAAAATGAGTTACGAAAATTAATAGGAAATAGTGTGAATACTAAGTGCAAAATCATCAATATTGAGGAAACCGATTTTACATCCACTCAAAAACCAATCCGTTGTTAGACAACCGACTGCGTTTAAATTCGAATGACCTAAATCTTCAAAACCTTGGTTTGCCTCCCAAGTTGATGTGAACAACGATTTGCCAAAACCAGTCACTACATATATTTGCCTAGGGAAAGAGAATCTGCCTTTGCAAATCCTCATCACATGATTGCACCTAGTTCATCTAGGTATAGCTCAAATGACATGGTTCATAATCACTACCTAGAGGAAGCTAAGAAAAAGCTACAAGAAAGCGGTAGGAATTCAAGACCTAGTGTGATGCCTTTTGCTAGATCACAAAGCACAACTAATGGTAGCAAACCAAAACCTAGGATCAATAACCAAAACTCTAGGAATTGGCCTGCATCTAAGAGTAGTTGCGTAACGACAAAGACCGTGCCCATAACAGAACACTCTAGGAATTCTAGATCTTTCTCGGACTTCAAACACTTTGTTTGTTCGACATGTCAAAAATGTGTCTTTAATGCAAATCATGATACTTGTATAACGAAATTCCTAAATGAGATCAACTCACGTGCTAAGATACCATCCTATATGACAACACAAAGATACAAACCCGTAGAGTAAATAAGTGTTGCAAAGAAACCAGAAAGACAGATCCTTACAGGACACAGGTTTTTAATCAAAAAGACTTCCACTATGCATGAGAAAACAACAAGTCCTAGATCTTGTCTTAGGTGGAAACAGATGGGTAGAATTTTCAAAACTGTTGGTCTTAGGTAGGTTCCTACTAGAAAGTTATTCACCTCTAGCACAACCACGGTTGATAGTGAACCCCCACATGGTTCCAATACAGATATCACTAATCTTCATGAATGTATACAAAATCTTGATTCAAGTGCAGGTACATCCATAAATGTTCAAGAGGAACAAAACTTGATTTGAGTACAGGTACTCCTTTCAATCTAAAGAAAGAAAGAATCAAGGCGTGCATAAAAGAAAATGTGATATCTGGGAGACCAAGGTTACGTGGGATAACTTTGATACAATAGATATCTGCTAGAAAAAAGTCCCAGGGGATTCGAAGTTTACGTACTTCTTGATTTTTATTTTATTTTATTTTATTTTAATTTTTGTATATAAAAATATAAAACATAAAAAACCAAATACAAAGATATAAAATTTCGAAAAGCAAATCAACATGTAAATATTTTTTATAAAATAAAATACAAAAATATAAAATTTCAAAAATAAAATACAAAATCATAAAATCATAAAATGTTTCAAAAAATATTCTTCTCGACATGTCACTTGGAATCGATAATATTTACGTACCTAGAAATGTTTGATTAACATCGACACGTGCGTGTAAATGAAAGTTTCGAACAAGAGTTTAAATGTTTTCCCCAAAACATGTCATTTCTAATTTTTCTTGATGACTTGTAATCACTCTCAAGATTTGTCAACTCAACCAAACGACAAAGGAGAGTGTAACACATAGTGGCGCTTATCGACGATAGAAGAGAAGTCTTCTAACATTTGGTTTTTCAAAAAAGTTGAACACAATTTTTCAAAAATTTCTCAATGACAATTCAAAATCTTTCAAAATTGTGTGTTCAACACTCCAGTCCTCATATTGTTTTTCAAGAAAATTATTCTATATTTGGTGTGATTTTTTAAATGAGTCAATGTTTGAGGGGGAGTTTTTCTGAAAAACAATGTTTTAATGATTGTTGGATACATCATAACATGACAACTCTTATGTATTCAACACATTATAAAAGGTCTTAATAACATCTAAGGAATAATAATGACTATTAAATAGATTGATTGTTATAAGATGATTAGGTGGTTGAGCATAATTTTTCAAGAATTCTTCAATGACATGTCATAATCTTTCAAAATTGTGTGCTCAAAAATGCTAACCCTCAATTTTATATTCATTTTACAACTTGGTATCATTGTTTTTGGTGTCAAACATATGTAAAATCGAGGGGGAGCAAGTTAATGTTCCATATAATTCATGCAAAGTATAAAAGTTTTCTCCCCATGGTATTTCAAGACAAATTTTAATCACAAAGTATTTCAAAAACTAAGTGAATTAGTATTTAAAATAAGGGGAGAAATGGTATTAACAATGTGAATCTTGAAAATAATATAGTGATCTTTATAGAACTCAAAGTGCTTGATACTCTTTGAAAAAGGATTTATGTTTACGATTCATCCCTACACCATCCTATTCACGACGATTCTAAAGTCACATAATGTGGTAAGGTTAGGGTATTTTGTCTATGATTCCAACCAGAACCGGAGGGATCTACCCAAGGACACTTCATAGTTAGAAATAGCAGTCCTTAGGTATGATTGGAGATGAATGTGTATAAGGGAAGAATGCCGACTAAGATTGAGCTAACACTGGAACAATCACAACAAGGTGTTAGTAATGACGTCTTGGTAAGCATTGAAGGGGTTGAAGAATGAAAAAGAAATGTATGGATAAAGGGTGAAAAGAAAGAAGCCCTCACACACTTAGGCAGAAACCGGGTCAATACATATGCTGTCAGAATCACAATGTTGATTGCTGACATTTGAAGAACGACATCTAAGAACCCAGTGATTGCAATGCACAACCCATCCCAGTCCATTCGGGTTTGACTCTCAACAGAAACAATGTCTCATTTTTCAATTCACCGGATATTCAACACGACTTCTAATTGACTTTCTCACTCCAATTAGTATGATAATGAAATAGGTGGCATTCCCATGCTCACAGCCATCCATACTAAAAACCAAGACAAGACGCACATAATACGAGTCTAGAGCCAAGGAGATCTAATAAAAAATCTCATTAAGGACAACATTCCATTACAAACACTTGTTGAACACCATTAGATCACAAGCAGTTAACAAGAGTCCCTACGGCATTAACCTTAGGATTATGCCAAAACAAAACTCCGAGTGATACATATTGTATCTCACAATGAAGATGGAAATCCAGCTGAGACAGCATCAAACAAGCTCTTGAGGTGACTAGGCAATATTCTAATGAATCAAACTTGTGTCAACTGGAAAAAAACATGGTTGCAATTCAATTTGAATCAAACTTTTCATAATAAAAATGAATTAATGCTAATCAGAAAAGATAATAACTAATCTAATTCACTCTTACCGTTATTGTCTACTTTTGAGACGTTCTGGTAAATGAGAACTATCAAGGATGGTAAATCTAAATAATTTATGTTAGAATATCCAACGCTTTGAGCTAGAAACCACTTACAAGAGATCTTTGAAATCCTACCTGAACACAATTACCGTATTTATACTGTAAAATGGTCCTACAGAACCAAAGATTAATCTAACCAAATCCGGACGAATGACAAAGCCATATTCGTCCACACGCTTTATTGCTAACTGTTTTATTTCAGGAAACAATAAAGATGGATATGTGATGCCTTATTCCAGCTGAAAAGTCGGATTATCAATTACCACAAGCTCATGCTCAAACTACAAAGACATGACTATAAGCATCGAGATTCAAGAATCATGAAAGCTCAAGAATTAAAGAAAAAGACTTCCGCACAAACTCTGATATACAAGATCTTCCTTCAAAGATATCAAGTCTATCAAGGGAGATTGTTAGCAAGCTTTCAAGATGATGCAAAGTATGATCATGTTGGTCAAGACACAAGATCGCAAGGTGGCAAAGACGATCAAGAGATTTAAAGATCTCGGACGCAAAGACGAAGTCAAAAGACAATGACAAAGGCTAAAGATCAAAGATCACAAAGCATGAAGGAACAATCCTACAACAAGATAAAGACCAAGACAAAGACAAAGACAAGAGCTTAACGACAAAAGCAGTCTCATTGATCTCACGAAGGAGTGTTATAATGAACTCACTTCGGGGGAGATTGTTAGCCTTAAAATATTGAGCCGAACAAGGAGGTTCGTTCATTTATTATATTAGGTCTTGGTCAATAATTAAATATATGTTGTAATAGGCTATACGGGTAAACGGGCTCTTTTATGTAATCTAACCGATCACGTGTATCGGGCGAAAGCCCAAGTAATCCCGAGCCCGGCCAGTAGAATTACTAAAGGCATGAAAGCCTTTTAGTTTTGATACATATACACCTCCACAAGGAAAGTGAGGGGGTTGGTTATTTGTAACTTACACATTTTCAAGTGAACTTTACATTCTCTCTTACTTTCTCTCTCTTGTTTCTCTCTCTACATGCTTCCTAGTTTCTTCCTACTTTTCTTGTTCATAATATAAAGTGAAGTGATTCTTGGGTTACCGACAGATGCCTTTTGGAGGAAATACATGTGACTTGGGCTCAAATGTAGAAGAAACAGACAAGACTATAACTCTACACCAAAGTCTCTTGAAGTATTCCGTACAGTGCTTGGAGACGGCGTCGCGATTTTTAGCGATGATGTCATACCATACAAGCAACGGCGTCAGGATTTCCAAGCCGGCGTCAGAACATAGCCGCTTTAAAAGAATCCCTAGAAGATTTGGCGGAGCGACGGCGTCAGAAACCTTGTGACACCGCTGCGCTCGAAAATCTATATATACAAACTCGTTTTAGGGTTTTTGGTGTGTAATTTTTGGGAGATGAACCCTAACTTTAATAGTTCGAGTGTAGCAGCTTTTAGGCCGTTTTTGGGCCTCAAAACCCTTTTGTATTATCCTTCTATCCATTATTTAATCAAGTGAAGTTCATTTATCTTTAATCGATCAATATGTCTATGTGTTTTGTGATTGATTCTTGTTCTTCTTTTTTATTTAACATGCTAGGCTAGATCCTTTAGTATTTACTTATGATTGCATGAAACTTAGTATGTAGATCCTTATTATGTTGCTTCTTGTGATGGATGTGCGCGCTAGACTTTAGAAAACTAGCCATAAGATATTAAATTGGCATAGACGTCTAGGGAAACACGAGTGTGTAGAAAGGATACCATCGGTAACAGTCTTCATACTACCTTACCCCTAATATGGTTGATCCCTCTTAAGTGTTTTAATTACATGTAATGTACTCTTAGGGGCCTTGTAATAGTCATCATACTACCTTACTTGTGTGGTGCCTTTAACGTAATTTATACAATAGACTTCGGTTCGTGTAAATCATTCATATGACTTAGAAATAAACTTACACATATTCATTGGAGTGACAAAACAACATAATTTGGAGAAGCATAATAAAAAGGAGAATATGCATGATTTAAGTTAAATATGGTACATTACCATTATAATATCACCAGTAGTTTAGATTTATTTATTAGTTTAATTAGTTAAAAACCAACCAACCTCTCAAACCATGATTTTTACTTGCATTAATAAAAACCTAAAAACACAAAAAGAATCTCCTGACAACCCCTTAGACCTTTGTTAGATTATGTTTGAGCCTTCCTAACCTATTCCCCCTAGAGAATGATAACAACCCCCGAGTCTTGCCTATACTACATTGCAACGATTAGGTGCACTGCCTAGTGTAATATTGTAAAACATTCTGTGTTGGTCCCGTACAAACCCGCACTCAAATTGATTAAAAATGGTGACTTTATTTTCACGATGATAAATCTGAAACAAAGTTGAAAATAGAAAAACCATTTTTAAAGTTAAAATATGATGAGAAATGAAAACTACCGAGATTTGGCATAAACTAATTATCACTCATCAAGGTAACCCACAAGCCAAAGATTGTAAGATTAGAAATATCATTCAAAAATATGAGAAGTTCTCAATCTCGAGCGAAGAAACTTTTGATAATGGTTTAACATGGTTCAATGCTATTCTTACTAGTCTCAGATCTTTAGATCAAGACTATTCTAACAAAAACAATGTGAGAAAGATTCTTCCTGCTCTCCCCTTGAAGTGGTGGCCTAAGGTTACGAATTTGCCAAAACTTCCTCTTGAAGAGCTATTCGTAGGTATTCCTTAGGGTATTTCTGTTATCATAAAAGTCACAACAGGCTGAGGTTGTTCAATTTCAACATCAAAAGGGTCTAATTTTATGAATTTAGATTAAGTCAAATGATGTGCATTAGCAAAAACATAAAAATAGGGAACATGTGCTAAATACTCAAGATGACATAAAGTGTATAAGGTTTGACCAACCGGGTCATAACTATGATAACCTTTTTTACTATTACCATAACCCATAAAGACACACAAGGTACATTTAGGTGACAGCTTGGTACGTTCAACATTTGTGTTAAGAACGAAACAAGTACACATCACAAACTAGAGTAACAACGGACGTGCCCATACAATCTTTCAAAATGAGATTTTCTAGAATTATAAGAGGTCGGGATCCTATTTACTACATAAGTAGAAGTGAGAACTAATTCCCCCAAATAGACACTATAGACCTTGGCAGTCAAAAGAAAAGATCTTGTTAGTTAGTGATGACATCAAATAACGTTACTTTATTATATAATTTATCCCATCTATTTTGCCCACTTTTATATAATTATTGCATTATTTGGTACTTAATCGCTTTAAAGTTGATAACTACAGTAATTCAGGAGTGTTTTGTGAAGATAAGCTAATAGGTGCATAAATTGGAGCTAAAACAAAGACATTTGAAGATTTCTAAAAATTCACCAATACGCCGTATCCAACTAAAGAGATACGGCGTATCAGCGCCAAGACTTCACAAGAAAACGCGTTTGACTAATTTCCAATACGGCGTATCCATGCTATCTACATACGACGTATCCATGAAGATAGCTATTCGAAGATACAGTAAATCAAGTAAATTGTGAATGATTTCAAAGATTTATTACGAACGTAGCGCGCACTCCAAGGAATCCAGCCCAATACGCCGTATCGACCTATCTGGATACGGCGTATCGAGTATTTTTCAGTAACTATAAATAAGACTCCAACAGATTATTTCAGTAGCAATATCATATTTTTATACATACTCATCAAAGACGAATTTTAGAAGAGAAGATCAACCATAAAGGTCAAGCATCGATCACGAATCCATAGAAGACATCGTTTAATTTTTACTCTCTTAAACGTTCGATTTCAATGTTAGATTACGCTTGTATAAATACAATGGTTTGGGCTAATACCCCGGGTATATAGCCATCTTAATGAAAAGTTCAATGTTTGGTTCGTTTAAAATCGATTTCATAATTTATCGTTGATTATTTTAATATTATCTTTATCACCTCATACATGTTATGGTGTTAAATATGTGCTACCTATCATTCACTGGTCTAAGTGTTATGGACCAAGTAATCTAGATACCGGGATAGCTCTCCATATCGTATCTTATATTACTGGACCAATAGGATCACAAATAACGTTCTGTCTTTGTCTTTTTAATATGAGCTTAGTTGGACCGGTAAGTGACCCATTTATGTTTCAGCAATCATGCTCTTAATTAATTGATAAAGATTGTAATAGTGGAATACCAGTATATAAAACACCTTTAAAAAATAAGTGGGTAAAGTACCGTTGGGCTAGAGTTCTAACAAAGTTACCACTGCTTTAATTCTCTAAGATAGATTATAATTAAACTAAAAGATGCTTTATACGGATGCATTAATTGTGACGGGATTAATTGTGTCTAGGTGGTATCGTAAAGTTTTATACACGTATAATGATATAAGTATAGAAAATTACCAAACTACCCTTGAGGACAAAGAAAGAAAGGAATATTCTCACAATTATATATAATAATACGTATATTTATCGGTAAGTGATTACCGAGTCATATTCCTCGAAGATTTATGAAATTGAGACCACGTTTGTTGTTTGGACAATGATTTGAATTGGTTCGAAGATGATTTGTTTTCTAAAATACTAAAACTGAGCAAATTAAAGGACAATTAAACCTAACTTTAATAACGGGAAATTGAAACTTGTAACTAAAAACTCAAACGGGTAAACCCCTGAATTGTGATTGAAAAAACCAAAAATTTTCCAAAAATTAAACTAAAAATCATTTTTCTCTTTTAAATGTGCCTCTATACTGACTAAAAAGTAAGTTACAAGAGAAAAAAAAAACTAGAACAAAAAAACTGAGTTGAAATGAACTTAAAAAAGCACGAAAAACGTGAATGGGAACGAATCCCGTTCTTTAAAAAATGAAATTTTGCAAATTTAACCCTACGAAAGCAAAACTATTTTTCCTAGGAACTATATGAATAAAGAAAATTTTCTAAAGAAAATAATTATATTTTTTTGATTATTTTTTCTATTTTTTATGATTTTTAATGTTTTTAATAAAAATAAATGTTTAAAAATACTAAACTAAATATAAAAATTCTGAAAAATTTATAGAAAGTAGCTGACCTAAGTAGAAAATCCTAGGAAAATAATGTTGGTAAAACACAGCTTATCGAATAAGCTGTGTAATAAGCTAAAACAGCTTATTAAACTAAAAAGGCTAAAACGTATATAAAAGATAAATAATGTAAAGAACTAACGGATGAGCTAATGTAGCGTGATGGTTTTGTGTGTGGGTGTTAAAACGCTTGGTGAAGGTGGTAGAGGTCCCGGTTTCGAGCCTTGCTCACTCGGGGCTTCCCACTTTCCCAAGTGTTTTAATTTTTTCTATTTTTTTATAACTTTTTATAACTCTTAAAAATAAGCAACTTTTGTAAAACAACTATTTTTATAAACTGTAAATAAGCTCAGAAATAAGCTAAATAAGACAGAAAAGCTTAAACTCTACTAAACTAATAAAAAGCTAATTGTTTGCATTTTTAAGGAGAATAAGCAAACCAAATTGAGAAATAAGCTAAACTAGATAATGAGCTATTCTAAATAAGCAACAGAGAACGAAAATAAGCAGCCTAATAAGCCTAGAATAGCTTAGCAGTACTAACTTAGAAGTTAGTACTGCCAGTTAAGCACTTAAGTCTGCTTAACTAATAAATAGCAAATAAGCTCAAATAAGTAAACGACAAAACCAAATAAGCTAAATTAGACCTATACTAACCTAATAAGCTAAACTAAACTTAAATAAGCCATAACAATAAGCAGATAAACTAAATAAAGGAATAAGCACTTATGGTGTAAACTGTTAACCAAACAGCCCTTTAAGGCACCTTTGAGCTTAATTTTCAATAAGCTAAAGAATCCTTATGGACTTTTGGCTTATTACCTTAAGAAGTACACCTAAAAGACTACTTAAAACAACTTTTTAAAACCATTTTGAAATTCAAGAGCTTAATGAAAAGTCTTGTTGAAAACAGCTTATATACTAAGAACACTAGTTACTTTTGGTTTTGAAAATGACAAATGCTGAATTTAAAGGCTAAAAACAGATAACTAAATAAGCTACTTTTGGAAAACTAAGTTAAGACAGATTAACCACTATCCTAGATCTACTTGTATGCCAAATATCTAAATCTAATTCCTGCAATTACCTTCTTAGAATTGATCATGAAAACAGCTACATGTCTTCTTAAAACTGCTAGTGCAGTTTGCACAATTGTGACTCAAATTAAACTTAGACAAAATACAGACCAAAGGAACACAATCTAATACTTATAAATCATCAAACTAAGAACAACTAAGGTTATTTCAATTACTAGAAGTGATTCAAGCTTAAAATCCAAAATAGACCTTAACAGTTGTGGACTTATATTAATCAGATTTTTTAAAAACTAATTATCCCTATCCTAGCTTATGAATCTAGCTAAAATAGACTTAGTTTAAAGATTAAAATAAAAAACTTAAGACCAAATTGTCTCAAGCAGTACTAACTTGTGGTTAGTACCGCTGAGCCAAACACCCCTTTAAAATCAACCATTTTCATTTTAAGCTTTTATATATGAGATTATAGGCCCATAAAAATCAATATACCCAAAAAAAAATACAGATGTTAAATATCTTTTAACAAACCTTGTGAACTTATAACACTAATTAAATAAGCCAGAATCAATAAGCTAATAGTTATGCTACTATTTTTGGATTTTTAATGATTTAAGAGACAAAATTATAAAAACTATGATCTATACTATAAAACTTGAAAACAGATAAGCAAACAACTATTCAGCACAATTAAACACAAGATTAAACACAATTAAGCAAGAAATAAGCTGAAAATAAGCAAATGCAATTATTAAGCTAAGAGACTTGAAATTTAAAGAAGACTTACAAAAGCCTTAGCTAAACAAAGGCTTGATTTGCTCAAAGAACTGTTAACAAGCTCTAGCTTATCACAAGGATAAGCTAGTAAAGCCCTATGAGCTCATCCATTGCTAGCTCATCATCCAAAAAGCTTAATCCTATTTAGCAAAGGTAATAGGCTGATTTTAATTGTTCAAGTATATTAGATGACTAATTTGAACTCAATCTGAGGTTAGAGACTCAGAGAGCTTAAGATGAGCTTATTAAAAGCTTATGAATCATTAACAGCTTATTAAACAGAATTTGAATAAAAGTGAGCTTTAGAAAAGTAAAAGCTTATTAAGAAAACTTAAATTGTATTAATAAAACAGCTGATTACAATACTTGAAAAGGAAATTACATTTAGCTAACATTAAGGTAAAACATTTTGAAAGGAAAAGCTAAAATTTAATAAGCTAAAAAAACAAAAAACTCTAGCTCTATATGTGTGTGATAAGGTCTGCTTTTATAGAGCTGGGATAAAGCTTCTAGGCCTTGAGTCAGTTACACGCTCCTTGTAATCTCATACCTTGATTCTTTGCCCATCATTGGATCCATCCTTATGACCGTTGGATTGATTGAGTGAGCACACGGATTGCCAACATGGCATTCCGTGTGGCAGACCTCTATGCTTCTTTTGCACTTATTTTAGTGCAAATTTCATTGATTGGTGTGTTTCCTTGCAATTAGCCGCGTGTCATTCATTGTGGGGATCAACCAATGAAATGCTCTCATGACGTTTTCTCTTGCCAAGTTGTACCTTGGTACACGAATCATAAAGCCATATCATCAATTGCCATTTACCATTTGATTTGAGTTGGGTTAAACGCAGAGACGACGATGAACAGTAATTACGTCTTCCCGCGCCTTTTTATTCTTTTTATAACTGATTTTAACTGAGTGGATTTGGGACCAAGTAAAAAGGATTGGGCTATGGGCTTGGGTTAACAGGTTTTGGTTTATATGTAGATAACCACCGTTATCTTTTATTAATAAAAAGATAACGGTGTTAGTGTTTAAGGGTTATTTTTGCAATTTGGTTTAACTTCAAGTGGTTGTTTTGGTTATTTTGGAATTTTGTCTTTATAAGTTTGACCAGAGTTGACTTGTTGACCATGGGTTGACTTTTTGACCCTTCTTGCTATTAAATCTCTGGCTCTTGTGCACTCTATCCGTTCTAGTGTCTGTGTTTGTCTGATTTTGGCCGATTTCTTGTGATATTTGCACTATCTGTACCTACACAATCACAAGACAAAACAAGCTATATACAAGCATTTTATGCACAATTTCATCTTTTAAGGGCTATTTTTGGTATACAAATGATATGTGTATTCTCACATATCAAAATTCCCCAAACTAAGTGATTGTCGTGTCCTCACGCAATATTATATGTTCTAAAACTAAATACCTCAAAACTTCCCCAAACTAAATCTTTGAAAAGTAGCAAAGATTTTTATAGAGAGAGTTAAGAAATCACAAGTTATAAAACACCTCATTTTCCTATTTTTCAATTTTTTTTAAGAAACTAAGAATATTTTGACTTTCGTTATTTCCATAACTGTTAGGGATCATAGAACAAGATGCATTTCGATCCGAGAATGCCCCAAAAAGGATAAATTCATCGTCCCCGACTTTTCACTTGCTCCAAACCAAGCTTAAAACGAAATCACAGCTAAATATCAGTAAAGATGCTAACACTACTCATATTTGCAACTTGTGAACTTTTCACTCTCGACATTTACTTTATCTTAAGTGAATGTGCTATTTTGAATTTTAACCATGGATCAACGTTTTTGCAAAATACTATGCTCTACGTTCCACCCGAGAATAATGAGTTTGAATGCGAGATCATCCCATGTAGCGACTTTTGTCTCGGCACATCCCAACCTTGCGGCTAAGTGACCAGCATTGACACCCCACGAGACTATAACGGTACCTCACGTACCTTAGTTTCAAATCTTTCAGGTTTCGGGCGTATATGCATAGCTTTTAAAATAGAATAGTCAAAGTTCAAAAGCATATTTGAATTTAACAAAAAGAAATCTATTTATTAATTCATCCTTAATATTAAACATAACATTTATGCAATTGTAACCCTCGACCTTTTAGAAGGCTGCAACATCGGTTGTGAGCCGGCAAGATGCAACAAACTTTTATCAGTCTCGGATTTTTATTCTTACTATGGGCTTTCTTTAGAAGACTACCACATCGGTTGTGAGCCGGAAAGAGGTAGTAAACTTTTATCAGCCCACAGCTTTTATTTTATTTTTTATCATCATATAAAATATATTATATATATATATATATATATATATATATATATATATATATATATAAGACTTCTTTTTGAAAAATTCAAGTATAAGTTTGAACTAAGACTAAATTTTTTGCTATATATTACATAAAAATTGTTGATTTAAGTTTAATCTCCAAAAACAGCACGTATATTAATCCGGTTAAGAGCTTATGGGAGAAAAAGTCACAAATTACATACATGAGCTCTTAAGATTTCCAACTAATCCTTGTTTAGCATCCCACTCATACTTAACTCTATCATTTTTCGTTCTTTGCGAATTTCCGCGAACGCTTAGCCTAAAAGTTAAGGAACAAGCTAGAGCTCAACACGCTCGATCGGGTCAAAATTTACTCTTATTCTACCCAGCAAGAAAGTCAAAATTGTGACAAAAACACTTATTTTATTTTTGAAAATTTTAATTTTTTTTCATTTTTGAAAATTTTGTGGGAAAACGGGGTACGTGGGCAAAAGTAGGTAAGATTATATCGAAGATATACTACCCCATACTAAAATTAAACATTGTCCTCAATGTTTCCTAGCCTAAGACTTAAAAACCCCATACTAGAACTCAAAAAGTCTAATGCATAATCCAAACATGAAGAAAGTATCACAAAAATCTTTAGCCATTTATCAAGTGTGCTAAAAGATAAATGTTAGTCGATAATAATCTTTAGGATATCAGATTTCCCCAAACTAATGGCAAGCAAAGGCTAGGAAGCTCGAGTGGACCGGGACAAAACACCGAACACGAGAGTCTTCAGAAAATTCTGGGTCAATCCTGCAAACAATCACAAGTACAAACAACAACAAGAATCGGAAGAGTACAAGCCTCCTCACATCACAATAGAAAATAGAAAATGGATAAGCATGGGGTGCCTCCCACGAAGCGCTTTGTTTTTGGTAACCGAGTCACATAGCTTGACTCGATCCCCGAATTCATTCGTCCTTGGAGAGAGTGTGGAGATCTTAGACTACCTTGGGTGGTAAGTCCCCTCCGAAGTAATGCTTCACACGATGACCATTCACCTTAAAGTTTGGACCATCGGGTTGAGATAACTCAATGGTTCCGTATGGAAAAACTTTGGTGATGGTGAAAGGTCCTGACCAACGAGTTTTAAGCTTTCCTGAGAATATCTTTAGACGAGAGTTGAAGAGTAAAACTCGATCACCAACATTGAAAATGCGGTTTTTGATCTTTGAGTCATGAAGCTTCTTCGTCCTCTCTTTATAAATCAAAGAATTCTCGTAAGCTTGATCACGAAGCTCATTAAGTTCATTAAGTTGAAGCTTTCGGTGATCACCCGCGGTTTTAAGATCGAAGTTAGCATGTTTCAAAGCCCAATATGCTTTATGTTCTAACTCGACAAGTAAATGGCAAGACTTTCCGTACACTAACTTATAAGACATATAACCAATTGGTGTCATAAAAGAAGTACGAAATGCCCACAAAGAGTCATCTAGTTTCTCAGACCATGAGGCACGGTTTTCTCCAACCGTCCTTTCTAGAATACGTTTTAAACCTCGATTGGACACCTCCACTTGACCGCTCATTTGAGGGTGATAAGCAGTAGCTAAACGATGAGTGACCCCATATTTAGACATCACTTTAGCAAACTGATCATTATAAAAATAGGTCCCACGATCGCTTAGAATAGCTCTAGGTGTTCCGAATCGGGCAAAAAGAGATTTCAAAAACTTAACTACAACTCTAGCATCATTTGTGGGGAGCTCCTTTACTTCAACCCATTTCGAAAGATAATCAACGGCTACGAGGATGTATTTATTTCCTCTTGAAGACAGAAATGGTCCCATGAAATCTATTCCCCATACATCGAAGATTTTACAAACTTGGATAGCGTTTTGAGGCATCTCATCTCGTTGTGAATTTTTGCCTTGTCTTTGACATGTATCACAAGATTTGATCATGGTATGGGCATCTCGATATATGGTAGGCCAAAAGAAACCGGCATCAAATACTTTTCGAGCGGTGAGATTGGCACTATGATGGCCCCCGGTGGGTCCTTCATGACAAGAATCTTGAGGATAATCATATAGCTTTTGCCCATGCACATGAGCACCTTCGTAAGTATTTGAATTTCGCTACTCGAGTACAAAAAAGATTGGGATCGTCCCAGAAATAATGTATAACAATCCTTAAAAAAAAAACTTCCCTCTTTTGTTAAGTTGGTCATTCCTTTTATTATAAAATTTTCCCCTCAATGGAAATTTCATAGTCCGCAAACCATGGTTACTTTCACTAGAAATAACTCCAAGAGTCCTCCTAAAGGAAAATGTTCATTTTTGTCCCTTGTTTGTCTAACACATCCTTATGAGGATTCTCAAGTCTAGATAAAAGGACTGCCGCAAGGTTCTCACATTCCTTTTTTATCACGAAAGGGGATATCAATTCTATAGGAGAAAGAACCCACCAGAGCAACCTCGGCTTGGCGTCTTGTTTGTTCATAAGGTACTTTAAAAGCCGAGTGATCTTATAACACTAAGCTTTTAGATAAGACAAAATAAGGCCGAAACTTATCAAAAAGACATACACAACGGGCAAGCATTTTCCATTTCCCGTAGTAGTGTAATGAATTTGAGCTGTGTCATTGTCCTTGCTAAGCAATAATGTTAGCTGAAAAGTTTTCATCCTTTCGTTGTCCAAAAAATCGCACCACTCGCGAAATCACATGCATCACACATGAGTTCGAAGGTAGGTTCCAATCCGGTACAAACAAAATCGGAGCTTCGGTAAGCTTCTTTTTAAGAGTCTGAAAAGCATCAATACAATCCTTAGAAAACACAAACGGTGTTTCCTTCTCAAGAAGGTGAGTCATTGGTCTAGCAATCTTATAAATGTCTTGGATAAATCGTCGGTAAAAACCTGCATGACCTAAGAAACTCCTAACACCTTTTACGGTAGTTGGGTGAGGTAGCTTAGCGATAACATCGACTCTAGCACGATCGACCTTAATTCCCGATTTCAAAATTTTATGCCCCAATACAATTCCTTCTCTACACATAAAGTGGCACTTCTCCCAATTAAGAACTAAATTTGTGTCTTCACATCGTTTTAGCATCTTTTTTAAATTAGAGAGGCATGAATCAAAACTATCCCCAAAAACCAAGAAATCATCCATAAACACTTCCATGGTCTTTTCGATCATATCATGGAATATGGCCATCATACACCGTTGAAAAGTACCAGGAGCATTACACAAGCCAAATGGCATGCGTCGGTACGCGAAAGTTCCATACGGGCATGTGAAAGTAGTTTTCTCCTGGTCCTGGGGATCTATTGGTATTTGGAAATACCCTGAAAATCCATCTAGAAAACAATAGAACTCATTCCCAGCTAATCTTTCTATCATCTGATCCATAAACGGTAATGGAAAATGATCTTTTCGAGTCGCTTCATTTAATTTCCTATAGTCGATACAAACTCTCCATCCGGTAACTAAACGTGTCGAAATTAATTCATTCTCTTCATTAGCAACGACGGTTATTCCACCTTTCTTGGGAACACAATGCACTGGACTAACCCATGGGCTGTCAGAGATCGGGTAAATCATTCCGGCATCAAGAAGTTTTAGGACCTCTTTTTTGATTACCTCATGAATTTTTGGGTTAACCCGTCTTTGACTTTGAACCGTAGGTTTGTAATCATCTTCCATCAAGATTTTGTGGGTACAAAAACGAGGGTCGATACCCTTGATGTCGGTGATTTTCCAAGCAATGGCCCTTTTGTGAGATTTGAGCACTTTTAAAAGAGCATCTTTTTCATCATTTTTTAAACCTTTTGCAATAATAACTGGTAACTTGTCGTTTTCTTCCAAGAAAGCATATTCTAAGTGAGACGGCAAATCTTTTAACTCTAATTCCGGAGGCTCTTCAATTGAAGATTTTGCCTCGGTCACTTCACTTTGTTTAAGGTCCATCGGAGGAAGTTGAAACGGGTCATTATTTAACAATTTTTCAATCAAACAAATATCTTCCTCCGGATTACAAACGGCATGATCAATTTCCGGTGAAATCGAATCATCCTTAAGATAAGCTTCAATTTCTTCCAAAATGAATTCGGAAGTAAATGGCTCAGACGTCGGGGTGGGATTGCCACCCGAAGAATTAGGAAATCCTAGCAATTCCGGAGCATACTCCTCACAAACTGCATCAATGATGTCAATTCGGTTTACCGATTTGTCATTTGTAGAGGAGTATCTCGTGGTTTGATCTAGATTAAAAGTGACGGCTTCGCTATCAACCCGAAGGGTTATTTCCTCTCCATAAACATCTATTAAAGCACGACCGGTCCTCAGAAAGGATCTCCCAAGTATGAGAGGTACTCGGGGATCAGCTTCGAAATCGACAACAACAAAGTCGGTAGGAAAATGAAATTTCCTAACTTTGACAAAAATATCTTCGGCGAGTCCTTTAGGATAAGTAATTGATCGGTCTGTTAACTTTAAAGTCATTCGAGTTGGTGTAAGTTCAGGTAGAGAAAGCTTTTTCCAAATAGAAATAGGCATAAGATTTATGCTCGCACCAAGATCGCCAAGCGTGCATACCTCTATTCTTGGGAAGATTACATGAATAAGAACTAGCCAGATCTCAAAAGCTTTTCGGGAAGCTTTTGAGAAGCATCGCCGAGCAAATTCTCGTTCAATGGAATCTTAGCTAACTCAAGCAACTATTCTCTTATTCATAGCAAACTCTTAAACGTAGGAGCAAATCTTGGCATCAAAATAAAAGCATCTGTGAAACTAAGTCGAAGCGCAAAATCTTTGAAAGATTTGGAAGATCTTCTCCATTTGATTCGAAGCTTTGTCATGGGACTTTTGATCATCACGTTGTGAAGGCTATGGGATATTTAGCTTAGGTAAACTCTTCGGAATATCGGATTCCGGAATAGGAATGGTTTTAGGTGAAGTCGTCGGAACATCGGGTTCCGGAATAGAAATGGGGATAACCGGAGGTAGGAATTTAGCGGTTACTTCCTTGGAAATTTGTTTGCTCTTATCCGATGTTTCCTTTGATCCATGATCTCTCCGTTCCAACAACCCTTATTAGGAGAATTAATTAGTAGGAATCGAGGGTCCCTCATAAGCAACACCACTTCGAGTAGTGATTGCTTTCATCTCACCCTTCGGATTTGGAATGGTGTTACTCGGAAGAGTACCCGAAGTTAAGGCTTGGTTTTGAAACAATCCATAAATCATGTTTTGTAAATTATTTTGAAAAGTGGTTTGTTGATTCATCATGATGGCTTGTTGAGATTTTATCGTGTTCTGAATTTCATTCTTAAGGTCTCCTTTCAACGAGTTGAATTTGACTTTGGCATATTATTGGATAGGGGGGGGGGTGGTGGGTTTTCGGGTGTTGGCTTGCCCTCAATCATCTGATCATATTCCTCTTGTAACTTGAAAAATCCTTGGAAAACTCTTGTTAACTGATTATTAGGCAACTTGAAAAGGTGGATTTGAAATCCTTAAGTTTTGTAAATTGGAGCAATGATTAATTTGAATTTTGAAAACCTTGATTTCCATGAAAATTATTCCCCCGATTAAAGTTATTCCCTTGAACATGATTCTGATTAAACCTATTTTGACCATTGTTTTGCACTGAAGCAAAACCGGTGTGCCATTATGATTACTAACGACGGATTTGGAGGGTAGCTTGATGTTTAAGTACCTGTAGTCGGGCACAAAAACACTAGCCTGATTGATGTCCTGTAGCCGGACAGAATGTATACAAGAAAGAGCACCACCACAAGTAACACACAGATTCCTCAACCGTCTTTAAACCGAGCGGGAGACAACTTTTTGAAACAATCTCGCCTAAGGTCGAAAGTTGATCCGCAAGCTTATCGAATTCTCACATCCGTTTACTAGAGTAAGCATTTCATCCTAGAAGCATATGGTTTATTTCTTAAATAACGTACTTTTGATTGTATCTCAAATTATGTTTAAAGCCTCTCTAGTCTTTTACTCCAAAAGATTCACCCGTAACGGCATTTAAGGAGTCTTGTTCATTCTCGTTTAAACCATTGTAAAAGGTATCAACTTGAGTTAACTCTGTAAATCCGTGATGGGGACATGCTCTAAGCAACTCCTTAAATCGTTCCCATGCTTCACTAAAAGTTTCCTTGAATTTTTGTGTAAAACGAGAAATTTTCATTCTTTAAGTGAGTGGTTTTTGAAGGAGGGAAAAATTGGTTAACGAATTTGGTAACGAGATCCTCCCAAGTCAAGATTGAATTTGGTGGTTTCTTTCTCTCGTACAATTTAGCGTTCTCTCCCACGGAGCAAATATGGAAACATCATAAGCTTAATCACAACCGTTAGGACACATTCCTAAATCGTAGAAGTCGAGGTAATCCCTTATGAAACAATTAATAATGAGCATGAGGATTATCGTTTTACACGACCGTAAACAGTTAGCTTGAACCAAACTGAAGCAAATTCGTCTTAATCTCAATGATCGGCATTGATTTCTGGTAAAACTATAGCTTCTCTCCGTACCCTTCACATGGGGGCACAGTTGGCTCTCTCCAAGTACTCTGCCATAGGTGCAAACAATAGAGTTTTCCGAGATCTCGGGTCGACATGTTAAAAACTTGTTTTCCTCTGACGTCTTGAAAATGTGACGTTTGAATTAGGATAATTAAACGACTAGTGCGCATGCACAATTGAAAAAAAAATCGGGAGAAAAATAAGAAAAAATATTTTTTGGATTTTCTAAATTTATTCACAATCTAATTTTTAACTGTAACCAACGAGAAAGACAACTTGAACCAAATAACAAACTTCCTTCACGGTAAGCTCCTTTACTAATTTGACTTTTTAAGGTGAGCCGTATCTCCTAAGTGAGACAAATGGTAAGTTTTTAAATCTTAAATTCGAGTTGGGAACTTATTATGATAATACCTCAATTGAAGGTATTATTTGTTGGTGTTCTTTTACCAACTTTGTTTATTTTTTAAATTGAAAGAGAAAATATTTTTGTATTTTTGTTTTTAATCTTCTACTTATACTAAAAAGAAAAGAAAAATATTTTTTACTTTTTATTTTTTTTATTTTTTTTATTTTCTTAAAAACGTAACTTTCGAAAACGAAAGGTTCTCCAAAACACGATCAACAAACTTCAAACGATAGAATCTTAATCACAAATCCCCGGCAGCGGCGCCAAAAATTGATTCGTCAATTTTAACACACGTAAAATAATATATATAATACTATGGAAAATCACCAATTTACCCTTGAGGACAAAGGTAAAAGGAAACTCTTCAAAATATATATAATATAATATAATACGTATATTAACCAGAAAAAAAAATGTCACATTTCCCGGGTCGTTTCCCCAACGATTTGTGAAATTGAAACCTCGATTGTTGTTCGGACAATGATTTGAATTGGAAACAAAGGATGATTTGATTAACTACTTTTAAAAGTTGAGATAAACAAATTAAAACAATTAAGCACTAAGACAAATAACGGGAAATAAAAAAAAACGCAAAACGGGACCCTTAATCGGAGGTCAAAAACCTTAAATCACTAAAAATAAACCTAGCTTAAATTTTCCTTTTTAAATGGACTCTATTTGACTAAAAAATAAGTTTAAAGAAAACTAGAACAAAAACGGAGTTGAAATGAACGTTAAAACCTGAAAATTGAAAATGAGAACGAATCCCGTTCTTTAGAAAACGAACTTTTGCAAATTGGACCCTACGAAAGCAAAAGTAATTTTCCTATGAACTTTAGGATAAAAGAAAATTTTCTAAAAAAGATTTATATTTTTCTGATTATTTTTCTATTTTTTATGATTTTTTAAAGTTTTTAATGAAAATAAAAGATTAAAAATACTAAATGAACTCTAAAAATTCTAGAAAAATGACAGAAAATAGCTTAAACTATTTAAATCCTAAGAAAAATAAGCCCAAAGTCACAGCTTATCAAATAAGCTGTAACAGCTTATAAGGCTTATTTGGCAAAATGAAATATAAAGAATTTATTTGTGCCAAGTATGGTTGGATGAGCTATTGAAGCAAAACCTGTAAGTACGTGTGTATTGTGTGGGTGAGGTCGTGGGTTCGAGTCTGGACATACATCCCCTTTTTTTTTAAACTCAAAAGATCAAAGTTGTAGATTAAGCTATTCTTAACAACTTTAACAAAGACAACATAAGCTTAAACTCAAAAATAAACTCAAAAATAGCTTATGAAAGTGGCAGACTCAGAAAGTGGGCTTATGATAAATCAATTAGCTAGTTTCTACTTAAAAGCTTGCATACAACTCATTTTAAACTTAAATTTAAATCTAAAAGTTGTTCCTAGAAGCTAATTATGTAAGGAAGCTAAATTTAACAAGCTATTTGAACAGGAAACACTAAAAGCTAACTAAAATTTAAGTTCAAATTTGCAAACTCAGAAAGCAACTCAAAAAGCTCAAAAAAACACTTAAGCTAAAATGCTCAATAAGCTTAGACAGAAGCTGAGCTTATTAGGTCTTATCAATCAACTATAAAGCTACAAATATAAACCATTAAACTAAATCTTATAAGCTAGAAATTCAATTTTAAAGACTAAGCTAAGTTTACTATTGTTTTTGGTCTTTTTGAGGGATTTTGATGACTTTAAAAAGCAAATTAACCCTAACAATTAAGCTAGAAAATGAAAAATAAAACTTAATCTATACTAAGCTAAATATAAGCTAAATTTTTTACTAATTTGAAGGATTAAAAATTACTAATACTAGGCTAAATTGAAGCTTAAAAGACAGCAGTAGTAACTGAGGTTACTACTGCTGATGCACTTTACCAAGAGACACAAACTCAAATGCAGGAGACAAAGGTTGTTTCTACTGTACTTGATGCACCCAATGAGTATAGATAAACTTGACACAAACAAATTTCAAGCTCACAAGAGCTTGAATCAAATTTAAGCTAGCAACAGATAAGCAACAAACTCCCCTGGTGCTGGATTAAAAATATTAAGCCATAAACTGATTTTAAACTTAAACTGATCCCACAAATCTTCTTAAAACTTTATCAAATATGATGACAAAACTAACCAAAGAGAAATCACAAAGAACTTTTGACTTTTGATGGTCAAATAGAACTAAACCAAACACCCCTTTAACTATTGACAGAATTGATTAAGCTTATAATTTTGAGAACTAGTGAACATAACTTGATTACCAGATAACTAGTAGCTTATACCAAACTTAACAAACCTGAATTAACAACTGAATAAGCTAGGAATCAAAGATCTATACTATGCTTAACTATTTTTTTTGGTTTTTATGATTTTTTTAGACAAAATTTTTGAAAAACTAAGATCTATAATACTAAAACTAAAAACAGATTAAGAAACATGATAGATAAGCACAATTAGACATTTATAAGCACAAATAAGCAATTAGATTAAGCAAATAAGCAGAACTACACTAATAAGCAATTACTAAGTTGAAATTTAAGTACAAAGAAATTAAATGAGAAACTTACCATTGGCTTCAGCTAAACAGAAAAAAAAAAAAAAGAAGCTTATCTCAATATGAGCATTCACAGCTCTGGCTTATCCTTAGATAAGCCAGTGAAGTCCATGGGAGTTCTTCCATGACTAGCTCCCCTTCCATAAATCCAAAAGTACCAATAAGCAAAGGTTTATATCTGATTTTAGAGTTTAAAAAAGGGTTAAAATAATTTAAAGAATAAAAAAAAAAAAACTTGAGCTCAATCCTAAGCTTAGAGACTTATGAGAGCTTATGAGTAGCTTATGACATTGTAGCTTAACATTTTGGCTTATTGAGAGCTTATAAGTGAAGTAAGAGAGCTTTTGACAGATTATTTGAAAGCAAAAACACAATTTCATTAATATAAAAGCTTGATTACAATATTGAAAAGGAAATTACACAAGTTTTAAATGAAAATTACATAAGCTAAATTTAAGCTAAAATCTAAAACTAAAAGCTTACTCCTTGTGTGAGTGTGAGAAGTGGCTCTAATTTAGCACTCCAAAAGGTTCTAGCACCAAAATCATGTTACACGCTCCTTGATTTCTTGGCCTTTGATCTTTTGCTAATCATTGGGAAGCAATCTCATCTGTTAGATCTCTTTGGTCATCACATGGATTGCCAACGTGGCATTCCGTGTGATGTGACCTTGTTTTACTTCTGTGAGTGATAGTAGAGTAAAATCTCATTTCACTTGTGCTTTCTCTAGGTCCATGTGGCATTTCTTTGCTTGCTTGACCAATGAGGTTATATGATGATGTAATGAACCTGCCATCTGTACTTGAACCATTGATTACACTTTTGAACCTCAATTAGTAAATTTGCCCTCTCATTTTACCCATCTGGTTAATGTGAAGAAGGAGACGGTGAACATAACACAAAACTTCCCGCCCTAATTTAACTGAAAAGGTTAAAAAGGGTAAGTTTGGGCAATTGGCAACTTTGGTCCTTCTCTTTGTTAAATCGTATGAAATATATGCAAGTGGCAGTTTTTGAATTTAGCAAAACAGTCCCTGGACCATATAAAAAATGTTATATGGGCTTTTGTTTTGGGCTTGGGCTATGACTTAGGGTAAAGGGTTTCGGGTAAGGTAAAAGGGTTTATGGCCCAATTAAGGTTAGGGATCATTTGTGTAACTTTGGAAACTCGAGGGACTAGTATTGTAACTTGGGATTTTTGTCTTCTAGTGTTGACTTTTATTAACTAAGGTCTGACTTTTTTTCCTTATTCAATTTCCCGGCTTCTTTTGTGCTCTTCTGTTCCTGTGTCCGTGTTTGTCCGTAATTACTAGTATTTCTCGGGATTTTTGTCTTATCCGTACCTGCACACACAAAACACAAAAACAAACATATCTTTGCCATTTTAGTATGTTTTTGGTCTTTTTAGGGTCTATTTTGATATAAAATGGATATGTGTTTTCACACATATCAATTATGAAACATCTGTGTGCAGAAAATTCAAAGAGTTCAATTACCTACTCAAGATAGACCCTGATGTCCTTACTAATGATATTGTGGGATTCAAGACTTATGATGAATACAAGGATGGTTGGATTTATGAATGGAACAAAAACGTGCCATGGCTACACGAAAATCCATGGACAGAGAATGGAGTATGGAAAGAAACAAGTCTAGTTAAACATCATTGTAAGACATTTAATTATAAAAGTGGGTATTCGGAGAGGCCTACCTGTAGCTGAAAAGAAGATGGATATTGTAATGAAGGAAACTTACCAGGAGCTTACATAGTAGTAAACACACTGCGTTACCAAGATTTAGAATGGTACGATGCTTTGAAGGATAGCGAGTTGAAAGAAGAAGCTTTAAAAAATAAGGCTATCATAGAAGGATTAATCAATGAAGATGTTGAATCTAATAATGAAGGTGGAAAAATTAGGACGACTTTGAAAATACCAACGGTGATCGTAATGAATGGGGATATGAGAATGAACATGCAGATGATGAAAGATATGAGTTATATGGCAATGAAACTCATGAGTTGCCGGTCTGCACTATAAGAAGATTCGATATGATCAAGTATTCATTCGGACAAGACGAAAAGTATGTTGCGGTTAAAGAAGATGAATACGAAGATTTGACGAGTACAAGAAAAGACGCATGCCGAGCATACCAAGAAATCTTTCGCATAATGGACGAAGGATGGATGGTAACAAGAATGGAGTAAAGAAGCTGGAGGAAAAAGTCTAACTTAAAGACTTCCCTGTAAACAAAAGTGCTTCCCGGGAGACAACCCGGATTGTTATTTATTTTTATCGAGTCTGTCTTCCCAGACATCAATACGGCGTATCTGCTCCATACCATATGGTGTATTGAATGTCTGGACGTTATTCGTCCTTTATTTTTTTGCACTTTAAACATTATTGTCAGTTCTCTCAATACGACGTACTTATGCACATATATGACGTATTCAACAGACTGCCTCGTATTTAGATACTTTTTACAGGTTTCTAGATACGGTGTATTCCTAGTTATGGATTACAGCGTATTGAGATGTTCCTAGGTACAGTTTATTTAGCTTATTTAATCAACCGTAGATACTCGAGATAGAATTTTGCATGTTTTTCCTATATTTTGCATAGGACCTCGCTGCAAAGAAATTGACGAAGTTGGTTGGTTCACACTTCTATGGACTTGTACCTATATAAATATAAATATATAAAAAAATATATAAATATATAAATATATGTATAAATATAAGGGTAAGAATCAAAAAAGCAATCACAGTTATAGTAAATCCGGGTAGATTTCCGGTCGTTTATCCGCCGATGGGAAAGCAATTGAAAGCCGAGAGTCATTTTGAGAATATGCTTGAATGGAACAAGATTCGGATTTGGTTATCTAAAACTACGAGAAAACTAAAGCAGAAGCTTAAAAACACTTAAGGCAAGACAAATTTTAACAAAAAACGCAAAACGGGAATCCCAAACGGGATCTAAAAAATCCTAAATTTTCAAAAATAAACCTAAAATGATTTTTTTTACTTTTAACTAACCCTAATTGACTAAAAAGTAAGATTAAAGAAAACTAGGACAAAAACGGAGTTGAATTGAGCTTAAAAACACAAAAAAACGTGAACGGGAATGAATCCAGATCTTTAAAAAAATGAAATTTTGCAATTTAAACCCTACGAAAGCAAAACTAATTTTTCTAGAAACTATATGATAAAAGAAAATTTTCTAAAAAAAGAATTATATTTTTTTGACTTTTTTATAGTTTTTTATGAATTAAAAACGATTTTAATGAAATTAAATAATTAAAAATACTAAACTATTTATAAAAATTCTGAAAAAAATTATGAAAAGTAGATTGAACAATGAGGAATCTAAGAAAAATAAGCACGTGAAAACAGCTTATCGAATAAGCTGTGAAATAAGCTAAAACAGCTTATTATACTAAAAGCCTAAAACGTATATAAATAATAGATTGTGCAAAGATATACCGGATGAGCTATTGTAGCACAATGGTTGAGTGTGTGGGGGTTAAAACGCTTGGTGAGGGTGGTAGAGGGACGGGTTCGAGTCTTGCTCACCCGGGACTTTCCACTATCCCAAGTGTTTTTGTTTTGGCCATTTTTTTTACAACTTTTTTTAAGGACAGAAAAATAAGCACTTTTTGAAAAGACACTTTTTTTATAAAGCACAAATAAGCACTAAAATAAGCTAAATAAGGCAGAATAAGCTTAAACACTACTAATCCTATAAAATGCAAACTGTTAAGCTATTTTAGCCCAAATAAGCAAACTAAAAAGAGAGTTAAGCTAAAACAGATGATGAGCTATCTATAAAAAGCACTTAAGAACAACAATAAGCAAGCACAATAAGCTAGAATGACAGAAAAGCAATAATAAGCACTAAAATAGTAGATAAGCTAAAAATGGAAAAATGAGACTTACAAGAGACCTTGCTCAAAACAGGGCAACAAGCTTATAAATAAGCTAATCTACAAGCTCTAGTTTGGCAAAAGACAAGCTAGTGGGGTCCATAAGCACTTCCATTGTTTGCTTATCTTCTATAAAAGCTGAGGTGATTTTAGGGGTGAATTTCTTTTTGTGTTTTGTAAATTTTCTTAACTGTTTATATATCTAAGATACTTTTTAATGAAAACAGGTTATAGAAGAGCTTATATAAGAGCTTTTACTGGCTTTTGAAACATAAGTTGACCTTCAAAACAATAAGAACTTAAGTCAGACTTTGAGAACCAAAACTATATTTCATTAAACTTGAAAAACATTACAAGGAAAAGTGAAATCACATTAAAACTAAAATGAGCTGAAATAAAAACTAACTAGGTAAAAATACTCTGTCACTAAATGGCTTACAAAGAGACCTATTTATACTAGTCGAAGGAACATTCTAGGAGGAGTGCTCCTAAGTCTGTGTTTCTTGTGTGAGAGGAAAAGAAAGCTTCAATCTTGGCCCTTAACTCATCCTTGTGCTTCTTTAAATCCATCTTGGCCAAGATTGAAGCTTTTCTTTCCTCTCACACAAGAAACACCGACTTAGGAGCACTCCTACAAGAAGTTCCTTCGACTAGTAAAAATAGGTCCTCTTTGTAAGCCATTTTAGTGTACAAAGTATCTTTACCTAGTTAGTTTTTATTTCAGCTCATTTTAGTTTTAATGTGATTTCACTTTTCCTTGTAATGTTTTTCAAGTTTAATGAAATATAGTTTTGGTTCTCAAAGTCTGACTTAAGTTCTTATTGTTTTGAAGGTCAACTTATGTTTCAAAAGCCAGTAAAAGCTCTTATATAAGCTCTTCTATAACCTGTTTTCATTAAAAAGTATCTAGATATAGTAAACAGTTAATAAAATTTTACAAAACACAAAAAAAATTCACCCTAAAATCCCTCAGCTTTATAGAAGATAAGCAAACAATGGAAGTGCTTATGGACCCCCACTAGCTTGTCTTTTGCCAAGCTAGAGCTTGTAGATTAGCTTATTTATAAGCTTGTTGCCCTGTTTTGAGCAAGGTCTCTTGTAAGTCTCATTTTTCCATTTTTAGCTTATCTACTATTTTAGTGCTTATTATTGCTTTTCTGTCATTCTAGCTTATTGTGCTTGCTTATTGTTGTTCTTAAGTGCTTTTTATAGATAGCTTATCATCTGTTTTAGCTTAACTCTCTTTTTAGTTTGCTTATTTGGGCTAAAATAGCTAAGAAACATTTGCATTTTATAGGATTAGTAGTGTTTAAGCTTATTCTGCCTTATTTAGCTTATTTTAGTGCTTATTTGTGCTTTATAAAAATAGTGTCTTTTCAAAAAGTGCTTATTTTTCTGTCCTTAAAAAAAAGTATTTAAAAAAAATGGCGAAAACAAAAAAACACTGGGATAGTGGAAGTCCCCGGGTGAGCAAGACTCGAACCCGTCCCTCTACCACCCTCACCAAGCGTTTTAACCCCCACACACTCAACCATTGTGCTACAATAGCTCATCCGGTATATCTTTGCACAATCTATTATTTATATACGTTTTAGGCTTTTAGTATAATAAGTTGTTTTAGCTTATTTCACAGCTTATTCGATAAGCTGTTTTCACGAGCTTATTTTTCTTAGATTCCTCATTGTTCAATCTACTTTTCAGAATTTTTTTCATTAATTATTTTATAAAAAGTTTATATTTTTTAATCAGTAATTTCATTAAAAACATTTTTATTCATAAAAAATTATACAAAAGTCAAAATTATAATCCTTTTTTAGAAATTTTCTTTATCATATAGTTTCCTAAGAAAAAATAGTATTTGCTTTCCGTAGGGTTAAAATTGCAAAATTTTGTTTTTTTAAAGAACGGGATTCATTCCCGTTCACGTTTTTTTGTTTTTAAGCTCAATTCAACTCCGTTTTTGTTCTAGTTTTCTTTAATCTTACTTTTTAGTCAATTAGGGTTAGTTAAAAGTAAAAAAATTCATTTCAGGTTTATTTTTGAAAATTTAGGTTTTTAGACCCCGTTTAGGATTCTCGTTTTGCGTTTTTAGTTAAAATTTGTCTTGCCGTAAGTGTTTTTAAGCTTTTGCCTTAGTTTTCCCGTAGTTTTAGATAACCAAATCCGAATCTTGTTCCATTCAAGCAAATTCTCAAAACGACTCTCGGCTTTCAATTGCTTTCCTCATCGGGGATAACGACCCGGGAATCATACTCCCGGATTTACTATAACTGTGATTGCTTTTTGATTCTTACCCTTATATTTATACATATATTTATATATTTATTTATATATTTATATTTATATATATTTATACAGGTACAAGTCCAAAGAAGTGTTAAACCAAACCAACTTCGTCAATTCTTTGCAGCGAGTTCGCTATGGCAAAAATAAAGAAAAACATGCAAAATTCTATCTCGAGTATCTACGGTTGATTAAATAAGCTAAATAAACTGTACAGGAAATCAATACGCTGTATCCATAAACTGGAATACACCGTATCTAGAAACCTGTAAAAAGTATCTAAATACGAGGCAGTCTGTTGAATACGTCATATCATGTGCATAAGTACGTCGTATTGAGAGAACTGACAATAATGTTTAAAGGGCAAAAAAAATAAAGGACCGAATAACGTCCCAGACATTCAATACACCATATGGTATGAGCGGATACACCGTATGAATCTGGTGACGACAGACCGATAAAATAAATAACAATCCAGGTTGTCTCCCGGGAAGCACTTTTGTTTACAGCTAAGTCTTTAAGTTAGCCTTTTCTTTAGCTTCTTTACTCCATTCTTGTTACCATCCATCCTTCGTCCATCATGCGAAAGATTTCTTGGTATGCTCGGCATGCATCTTCGCTTGTACTCGTCAAATCTTCATATTCATTTTCTTTAATAGCAACATACTCTTCGCCTTGTCTGAATGAATACTTGATTATCTTGAATCTTCTTATATTGTAAATCGGCAACTCATGAGTTTCATTACCAGATAAGTCATATCTTTCATCATCTTCATGTTCATTCTCATATCCCCATTCATTACGATCACCATTGGTATTTTCAAAGTCATCCCAACTTTTCCAACCTTCATCATTAGATTCAACATCTTCATTGATTAATCCTTTCATGATAGCCTTATTTCTTAAAGCTTCTTCTTTCAGCTTGCTATCCTTTAAACCATCGTACCATTCTACATCTTGGTAACGTAGTGTGTTTCCTACTATGTAAGCTCCTGGTAAGTTTCCTTCATTACAATATCCATCTTCTTTCTAGCTACAGGTAGGCCACTCCAAATACCCACTTTTATAATTAAATGGCTGACAATGATGTTTAACTAGACTTGGTTCTTTCCATACTCCATTCTCTGTCCATGGATTTTCGTGTAGCCATGGCACGTTTTTGTTCCATTCATAAATCCAACCATCCTTGTATTCATCATAAGTCTTGAATCCCACAATATCATTAGTAAGGACATCAGGGTCTATCTTGAGTAGGTAATTGAACTCTTTGAATTTTCTGCACACAGATGTTTCATAATTGATATGTGTGAAAACACATATCCATTTTATATCAAAATAGACCCTAAAAAGACCAAAAACATACTAAAATGGCAAAGATATGTTTGTTTTTGTGTTTTGTGTGTGCAGGTACGGATAAGACAAAAATCTCGAGAAAATAGTCAAATACGGACAAACACGGACACAGGAAACAGAAGAGCACAAAAGAAGCCGGGAAATTGAATAAGGAAAAAAAGTCAGACCTTAGTTAATAAAAGTCAACACTAGAAGACAAAAATCCCAAGTTACAATACTAGTCCCTCGAGTTTCCAAAGTTACACAAATGATCCCTAACCTTAATTGGGCCATAAACCCTTTTACCTTACCCGAAACCCTTTACCTAAGTCATAAGCCCAAAGCCCAAAACAAAAGCCCATAACCTTTTTTACTAAGTCCAGGGACTAGTTTTGCCTAAATTCAAAACTGCACTTGGCATATATTTCATAGAATTCACAAAAGAGAAGGACCAAAGTTGCCAATTGCCCAAACTTACCCTTTTTAACCTTTTCAGTTAAAATTAAGTCCGGGGAAAATTTTAGTGTGTAACTGTTCACCCGTCTCCTTCATCACTTAACCATGGGTAAATCAGAGGGCAAATTACAATTGAAGGTTCAAAAGAGTAATTCAATGGTTCAAGTACAAGATGGCAGGGTCATTACATCATCATAAACCCTCATTGGTCAAGCCAAGCAAAGGAAATGCCACATGGACCTAAGAGAAAGCACAAGTGAAATGAGATTTTACTCTACTATCACTCACAGAAGTAAAACAAGGTCACATCACACGGAATGCCACGTTGGCAATCCATGTGATGACCAAAGAGATCTAACAGATGAGATTGCTTCCCAATGATTAGCAAAAGATCAAAGGCCAAGAAATCAAGGAGCGTGTAACTGATTTTGGTGCAAAGAACCATCTTGAGTGCGTATAAATAAGGCCACTTCTCACACACAAAGGGACGTAGCTTTTAGTTTTAGATTTTAGCTTAAATTTAGCTTATGTAATTTTCATTTAAAACTTATGTAATTTCCTTTTCAATATTGTAATCAAGCAATATATTAAGAAATAGTGTTTTTGCTTTCAAACAATCTGTCAAAAGCTCTATTACTTCACTCATAAGCTCTCAATAAGCCAAAATGTTAAGCTACAATGTCATAAGCTACTCATAAGCTCTCATAAGTCTCTAAGCTTATGATTGAGCTCAAGTTTTATCTTAATATACTTAAACTCTAAAATCAGATATAAACCTTTGCTTATTGGTACTTTTGGATTTATGGAAGGGGAGCTAGTCATGGAAGAGCTCCCATGGACTTCAACTGCATAATCTTTTTTTATTTTTTTTTATTTTTTTTTTTTTTTTTTTTTTTTTTTTTTTTTTTTTTTTTTTTCTTAGGATAAGCCAGAGCTGTTGATAAGCTCATTTGAGCATAAGCTTCTGTTTAGCTGAAGCCAATGGTAAGTTTCTCATTTAATTTCTTTGTACTTAAATTTCAGCTTAGTAATTGCTTATTAGTGTAGTTCTGCTTATTTGCTTAATCTAATTGCTTATTTGTGCTTATAAATGTCTAATTGTGCTTATCTATCATGTTTCTTAATCTGTTTTTAGTTTTAGTATTATAGATCTTAGTTTTTCAAAAAATTTGTCTAAAAAAATCATAAAAACCAAAAAAAAATAGTTAAGCATAGTATAGATCTTTGATTCCTAGCTTATTCAGTTGTTAATTCAGGTTTGTTAAGTTTGGTATAAGCTACTAGTTATCTGGTAATCAAGTTATGTTCACCTCAGTTCTCAAAATTATAAGCTTTAATCATTCTGTCAATAGTTAAAGGGGTGTTTGGTTTAGTTCTATTTGACCATCAAAAGTCAAAAGTTCTTTGTGATTTCTCTTTGGTTAGTTTTGTCATCATATTTGATAAAGTTTTAAGTAGATTTGTGGGATCAGTTTAAGTTTAAAATCAGTTTATGGCTTAATATTTTTAATCCAGCACCAGGGGAGTTTGTTGCTTATCTGTTGCTAGCTTAAATTTGATTCAAGCTCTTGTGAGCTTGAAATTTGTTTGTGTCAAGTTTATCTACACTCATTGGGTGCATCAAGTGCAGTAGAAACAACCTTTGTCTCCTGCATTTGAGTTTGTGTCTCTTGGTAAAGTGCATCAGCAGTAGTAACCTCAGTTACTACTGTTGTCTTTTAAGCTTCAATTTAGCCTAGTATTAGTAGCTTTTAATCCTTCAAATTTAGTAGAATTTTAGCTTATATTTAGCTTAGTATAGATTAAGTTTTATTTTTCATTTTCTAGCTTAATTGTTAGGGTTAATTTGCTTTTTAAAGTCATCAAAATCCTCAAAAAGACCAAAAACAGTAGTAAACTTAGCTTAGTCTTTAAAATTGAATTTCTAGCTTATAAGATTTAGTTTAATGGTTTATATTTGTAGCTTTATAGTTGATTGATAAGACCTAATAAGCTCAGCTTCTGTCTAAGCTTATTGAGCATTTTATAGCTAAGTGTATTATGAGCTTTTTGAGTTGCTTTCTGAGTTTGCAAAATTTGAACTTAAATTTTAGTTAGCTTTTAGTGTTTTCTTTCAAATAACTTGTTAAATTTAGCTTCCTTACATAATTAGCTTCTAGGAACAACTTTTAGATTTTAAATTTAAGTTTAAAATGAGTTGTATGCAAGCTTTTAAGTAGAAACTAGCTAATTGATTTATCATAAGCCCACTTTTTGAGTCTGCCACTTTCATAAGCTGTTTTTGAGCTTATTTTTGAAGTTTAACATAGAAGTCATTTAAAGTTGTTAAGAATAGTCATAATTCTAAACTTTGATCTTTTGAGTTTAAAAAAAAAGGGTGTATGTCCAGACTCGAACCCACGACCTCACCCACACAATACACACGTCTTACCAGTTTGCTTCAATAGCTCATCCAACCATTACTTGCACAATAAATTCTAAATCATTTCTGCCAAATAACCAATAACGTTACAGCTTATTTCGTAGCTTATTTGATAAGCTGTGACTTTGGGCTTATTTTTCTTAGGATTTAAATAGTTTAAGCTATTTTCTGTCATTTTTCTAGAATTTTTAGAGTTCATTTAGTATTTTTAATCTTTTATTTTCATTAAAAACTTTAAAAAATCATAAAAAATAGAAAAATAATCAGAAAAATATAAATCTTTTTTTTAGAAAATTTTCTTTTATCCTAAAGTTCATAGGAAAATTACTTTTGCTTTCGTAGGGTCCAATTTGCAAAAGTTCGTTTTCTAAAGAACGGGATTCGTTCTCATTTTCAATTTTCAGGTTTTAACGTTCATTTCAACTCCGTTTTTGTTCTAGTTTTCTTTAAACTTATTTTTTAGTCAAATAGAGTCCATTTAAAAAGGAAAATTTAAGCTAGGTTTATTTTTAGTGATTTAAGGTTTTTGACCTCCGATTAAGGGTCCCGTTTTGCGTTTTTTTTATTTCCCGTTATTTGTCTTAGTGCTTAATTGTTTTAATTTGTTTATCTCAACTTTTAAAAGTAGTTAATCAAATCATCCTTTGTTTCCAATTCAAATCATTGTCCGAACAACAATCGAGGTTTCAATTTCACAAATCGTTGGGGAAACGACCCGGGAAATTATACTTTCCGGTTAATATACGTATTATATTATATTATATATATTTTGAAGAGTTTCCTTTTACCTTTGTCCTCAAGGGTAAATTGGTGATTTTCCATAGTATTATATATATTATTTTACGTGTGTTAAAATTGACGAATCAATTTTTGGCGCCGCTGCCGGGGATTTGTGATTAAGATTCTTTCGTTTGAAGTTTGTTGATCGTGTTTTGGAGAACCTTTTGTTTTCGAAAGTTACGCATTTAAGAAAATCAAAAATTAAAAAAAATATAAAAAGTAAAAAATATTTTTTTTCTTTCTAGTATAAGTAGAAGATTAAAAACAAAAATACAAAAATATTTTCTCTTTCAATTTAAAAAATAAACAAAGTTGGTAAAAAAACACCAACAAATAATACCTTCAATTCAGGTATTATCATAATAAGTTCCCAACTCGAATTTAAGATTTAAAAACTTACCATTTGTCTCACTTAGGAGATACGGCTCACCTTAAAAAGTCAAATTTTAAGAGCTACCGTGAAGTAAGTTTGATTATTTGGTTCAAGTTGTCTTTCTCGTTGTCCGTTAAAATTAGATTGTGAATAAACTTTAGAAAATCCAAAAATATTTTTCTTATTTTTCTATTTTTCTTTTCAATAGTGCATGCGCACTAGACGTTCTAATTATCCTAATTCAAACGTCACAATTTCAAGACGTCAGAGAAAACAAGTTTTTAACATAGTCGAACCCGAGATTCGAACTATTGTTTAAAAGAAAAAAAAAAAAAAATTAAAATAAAAACCAATGAGAAGAACGTTACTATGGAGAGCAACTCCGTGCCCCCATGGAGGGAAACGGAGAAGCTATTGTTATACCAGAAATCAATGCCCGATCATTTGAGATTAAACGAATTGCTCATGGTTCAAAGCTAACCTGTTTTACGGTCGTGAAAACGATAATCCTCATGCTCATATTAATAGTTTCAAAAGGATTACCTCGACTTTACGATTTAGGAATGTGCCTAACGATGTGATTAAGCTTATGATGTTTCCATATTCGCTCGAGGGAGCCGCTAAAACTTGGTACGAGAAAGAACCACCAAATTCAATCTTGACTTGGGAGGATCTCGTTACCAAGTTATCGTTAACCAATTTTCCCTCCTTCAAAAACCACTCTCTAAAAAAAATGGAATTTTCTCGTTTTAAACACAAAAAATCAGAAACTATTAGTGAGCTGGGAACGATTTAAGGAGTTGCTTAGAGCATGCCCCCATCACGGATTTACGGAGTTAACTCAAGTTGATACCTTTTACAATGGTTTAAACGACAATGAACAAGACTCCTTAAATGCCGCTGCGGGTGGAAATCTTTTGAGTAAAACGACTAGAGAGGCTTTAAACATAATTGAGAACAAATCAAAAGTACGTTATTCACGAAATAAACCAAATCATCTATGATGAATGCCTACTTCAGTAAATACGGAAGAGAGAATTTGATAAGCTTGCGGATCAACTTTCGACCTAGTCGAGATTGTTGTTTCAAAAAAAGTTTGTCACTCCCGCTCCGTTAAATGCGGTTGAGGATCTGTGTTACTTGTGGTGGTGCTCATTCTTGGTATAATTGTCCGGCTACCGATAACAATCAGGCTATGTTAGTGCTACTAAAGTACTTTACAATCAAGCTAACCTCCAAACGGTGTGAGTCAATCAAATGGCCCCACCTAGGTTTTGCTTCATGCAAAACAATGTGATCAAAATAGGTTTAATCAAAACATGTTCCAAGGAATAACTTTAATCGGGGAGTAATTTTCATGGAAATCAAGGTTTTTCAAAATTAACAAAATAAACTCTCCAAATTTTCAAAACCAAGGATTTCAAAACCAAAACATTTTCAAGTGCCCTAATAATCAAGTACAACAAGAATTTCCAATGATTTTTCAAGTTACAAGAGGAATAATGATCAGATGTTGAGGAATATGCAAAGTCAAATCAACTCGTTGAAAGGAGACCTTAAGAATGAAATTCAGAACACGATAAAATCTCAACAAGCCATCTTGATGAATCAACAAACCACTTTTCAAAATAATTTACAAAACATGATTATGATTGTTTCAAAACCAGCCTTCAACTCGGGTACTCTTCCGAGTCAACACCATTCCAAAATCCGAAGGGTGAGATTGAAAGCAATCACTACTCGAAGTGGTGTTGCTTATGATGGATCCCCGATCCTACTAATCCTTCTCCTAAAAAGGTAGTGGAACGAGAAACCGAGGAAACAACGGATAAAGAGCAAACAAATTTCCAAGGAAGTACCGCTCAAATCCTACCTCCGGTTATCCCCATTTCTATTCCGGAACCCGATGTTCCGACGACTTCACCTAAAACCATTCCTATTCCGGAATCCGATATTCCGAAGAGTTTACCTAAGCTAAATATCCCATAGCCTTCACAACGTGATGATCAAAAGTCCCATGCAAAAGCTCGAAACAAATGAGAAGATCTTCCAAATCTTTCAAGATTTGCGCTTCGACATTAGTTTCACAGATGCTTTACTTTTGATGCCAAGATTTGCTCCTACGATTAAGAGTTTGCTCATGAATAAGGAAAAGTTGCTTGAGTTAGCTAAGATTCCATTGAACGAGAATTGCTCGGCGATGCTTCTCAAAAAGCTTCCCGAAAAGCTTGGAGATCCTGGCAAGTTTCTTATTCCATGTAACTCCCAAGAATAGAGTAAGCCAAGCCGATGGCCGATCTTGAGTGCGAGCATAAAACTTATGCCTCTTTCTATCTGAAAAAGCTTCTCTCCTGAACTTACACCTCACTCGGAGACTTTAGAGTTAGCAGACCGATCAATTACTTATCCTAAAGGACTCGCCGAAGACGTTTTTGTCAAAGTTGGGAAATTTCATTTTCCTACCGACTTGTTGTTGTCGATTTCGAAGCACATCCTCGAGTTGCCTCATACTTGGAAGATCCAATCTAAGGACCGGTCGTAGCCATTAATTATAATTTTATGGAAGGAAATAACACCTTTGGTTTTATAGCGAAGCCATCACTTTAATCTAGATCAAACCACGGTGATACTCCTCTACGAATGACAAATCGGTAACCGAATTGACATCATTGATGCAGTATTGTGATGATATGCTCCAGAAATGCTAGGATTTCCCAAATACATCGGTGGCAATCCCACCAGCCGACTCTGAGCCATTTTACTCCAATTCATTTGGACGAAATTAAAGCCATATCTTAAGATGAATTCGATTCACTGGAAATTGATTATGCCGATGCAATCCAGGAGGAAGATATATGTTTGATGAAAAAATGTTTATATAATGACCCGTATCATCTTCCTCCGATGGACCTTAAACAAGAGAGAAGTGACCGAAAGCAAAATCTTCAATTGAAGAGCCTCCAGAATTAGAGTTAAAATATTTGCCGTCTCACTTAGAATATGCTTTCTTGGAAGAAAACGATAAGTTACCAGTTATTACAATACTTTATACCACATGTCTGGTATATTTTGAGTTCTCTAAATTGTGTCCATAATGATTGTCCAAGATAAAATGTCGATCATAATTATTTATTTACACAAACTATATAAATAAATAATTAACCATAACTTAACAAATAATTATATAAGTTATCCATTGCTTGTAAATCCTTAAATAAAACATATTCTTATGTTTTAAACATCATTTTTACCATGAACAAGTATTTTTTGAGTTTATATAAACTTGCAATATTTTATAAACATGTATAAAATATAACTAGGTGGTGATTAAAATAATAACAATTATATAAAATATGTAAATAAAGAATTTGAAAGATTAGGGTATAAGTAAACCTTAGAGAAGTATAGGAGAATAAAGAACACAAGCTTATACCTAAGCTTAAACCCAATATACTTCTAAGAAAACCCTAAAAACCTTAGCTTTTCTTCTTGATTACAACCCTTGTAAAATAATATCCAAGCTTCCAAACCACCTTGCAACATGATGTGTCGTTGTGTGATGTATAATTTTATGATTCAAGTTATAAATTTATATTTTGCCGACTTAACCAAAAACAACACTTTAACGGGCAGTGTACCCGGTCGGTGGTAGTTTCGTAGTAAGTAGGGTGTCGAACACTTGAAGCGAGGTTAAATATCTCAATTTATTAATATTTTGGTTTTTTAATCTAAGTTAATTCTAGTCTAAGTCAAACCTATGCTAATCCTATGTTAGTTCTAATTCTAATTCTAACAGGTAAAAGGGGGGTTTTCAGCCTGAGAGACTAGCACGAGTTTGGTGGTGACTACAATCAATTCAAGACACTTTAACCCACGCAAGCAAATTAATAGAAGATAAAAGAGCGGTCAAGCCTTATTATAAAAAATTGTATTAGCCATCATTAATCTGATTAGAAGTTGGTTTGTTTATTTAGTGCAATGATCACTTATCTCGAGGTGGCATATCATTCTTAAGACTTAGGCGGGACTTCATCCTAAGACCTAGACACATTAATTCTGTCATAATTAAAGCAACTGCATAAAGTATCCTCATTTGCTGATTATAATCCATCTTAGGGATTAAAGCAATGGTGATCTTGTTAAACCCTAGCTCATAGAGACTTTACCCACTTACTGCTTAACGGCGATTTATACACTAGTAGTCCACTAACCAAGTCTTTACCAATTAATTAGAACATACTCGTTGATCCCAATGGTCACCTACCGGTCCAACTAAGCTCATAATCTAAAGGCAAAGATAGGTCGTTAATTGTGATCCTATTGGTCTAGATGTATAAATTACTATATGGAGAGCTATCTCGACAACTAGATTACTTGGTCCATATCACTAGATCCAGTTGAATGATAGGTCGCATATTAAAGCACATAAACAAGTATAAATTGATAAACATAAACAAGCATACAATGATAAATTAAGCAATCAACATATAAACAAAACCAAACATTCAGATCTTCATAATAATGGCTAATACCCGAAGGTATTAGCCTTCAAACATCATAGTTAATACAAGAGTAATGACTGAGCCAAGGTAAACTAACTGAGTTAACGAATGATACCAAAAACTAAACGATTACAAAAGTATAAGAAATTACGCGTTGTCTCCTATGGATTAGTATGCATTGCAAGACCTATTCTGCTCTTTTTCTCCTTTGAAAATCAACTTTTGTGGTTTAGGTATCGAGAATATGATTTAGCACACTTAAAAATCGTTTTTGAGTTTTCTGTTTATAAGGTCTGAAATCGGTTTGATATGGCGTATCGAATGGGTTCGATACGGCGTATCGGGAGTTTCTTAGAGTAGGGATCACGTTTGATATCTTCCAAAATATTCACCTTCTATATCTTCAATACGGAGTATTGGTCTTCTCTGGATATGGCGTATTGATCATGTTTCCTTCGTTGTCTTTGGTGAGTGCAGACACAGATACGCCGTATCTTCCTTGATGGATACAGCGTATTAGTTGTGAGAACAGTAATCTTCAAAATATCTTCGTTTAAGCTCTAAAATGCGTGCCTTTTGCTAATATTCACCAAGTACTTCGTAATTACTGCAATTTTCAAATACAAACGATTAAGTAACAATTCTTTGCAATAATTATACAAAATAAGTTAATTACATTGGATAAATGATGCTATAAAATAGACGTTATTTAATGTCATCAAATATCCACCCACTTGAATCGTACTTGTCCTCAAGTAGCCTTTAAAAGTTTACAAAAAATGTATCCCTAAGGATATTTTCCGTTAATCATTTATTTGATCTATTATAAGTACACAACCAAACACCTCACGAAATAGGAAGATGAAAACAATGAAATTACTCAACTAATCTATGTGGTAACATGTGATTAATTCGCTCAATTGCTCGGTCTTAATGAGTATTCTATCATAAGCTTGGCAAGGATACACATCTCCATCGCTAAAGCTAAGGAGTAACAAGTTTATAAAGGTAAAATGGGTTTTTATGATAAGGCTTAGGGTTGATCATTCTACAATCTTTCACCAGAAGTACCACTCCAACAAGGCAGCTAAAGCACACATATATGGCCGTAACGACAGAATAGACATGTGTGTTCGATCACATCCTCATTCGAATTTAACCAACGGTTAGGATGAAGAATAATATAGGGTAGGGATCTTCTAACTTTCACCAATAGTATTAAACCAACAAGGCAACTGAGACATGCATACATGGCCGTAATGACAGAATAGACATGCACACTCGCACAAATCCTCATTTGCGTAAAACCCATGGTTAATGATTAGGAAAGAGAAGTAAATTGTTGTTAAATAAAAATTACGAAACAAATAGATTAAGTCTAAAATACAAGTTGCTAGACATTTTTTCCCGACCGTTACCATGATAAAGACACAACTATTTACAAACGTCTTGATCATAGAAACAAAACAACAACCTAAGTTGGCGTTCCCGTAACGGTCAAATTCCCAATCATCCCATACTTTGCATACTCTACAAGGCAAGTGGCGATATCTTCCACTTTATACAATACTCTACATCGTCGATTTGTATCAACGAATAATTGATCCTTCGTGTAATTCCTTTGGTATTTGTGAAACGATTATCTTCAAACTTTCCTTCTTTTTTTTTGTTGCGATTTTTCTATAAAAAATATAAAATAAAATAAGTGTTTTTTGTAGAAAAATATAAAAAAATAAAATAAGTGTTTTTTGTCAAAATTTTGACTTTTTTGCTGGGTAAGAATAAGAGTAAATTTTGACTCGATCGAGCGTGTTGAGCTCTAGCTTGTTCCTTAACTTTTAGGCTAAGCGTTCGCTAATTCGCGAAGAACGAAAAATGATAGAGTTAAGTATGAGTAGGATGCTAAACAAGGATTATTTGGAAATCTTAAGAGCTCATGTATGTAATTTGTTGCTTTTTCTCTCATAAGCTCTTAACCGGATTAATATACGTGCTGTTTTTGGAGATTAAACTTAAATCAACAATTTTTATGTAATATATATAGCAAAAATTTTAGTCTTAGTTCAAATTTATACTTGAATTTTTCAAAAAAAAAAGACGTCTTCTTTAAATAAATTTAATGTAAAAAAAAAAATGAAAAAATAACTTAATTAAAAAAAAATGTTAAAGTTAAAAAATAAAATAAAAGATAATAATAAAAGCTGTGGGCTGTTTTAAAAAGTTTTACTATCTCTTGCCGGATCATAACCATGTGGGTAGTCTTCTAAAGAAAAGCCCATAGTAATAAGAATAAGGATCCTTGTATGAGACTGATAAAAGTTTGTTGCCTTCTTGACGGCTCCACAACCGATGTTGCAGCCTTCTAAAAGGTCGAGGGTTTCAATTGCATAAATATCTAAATAGTTAAATTAAATTAATAAATTGACTTCTTTTTGTTAAATTCAAATATGCTTTTGCACTTTGACTACTCTATTTTATAAGCTATGAATATCCGGGAAGCCTGAGAGTTTTTGAAACCTAAGGTCCGTGAGTCCCGATACTAGTCTCTGTGGGGTGTCAAAAGCCTGGTCACTTAGCCGCAAGGTTGGGATGTGCCGAGACGAAAGTCGCTACATGGGATGATCTCGCCTTTAAACTCATTATTCTATGGTGGAACGTAAAGCATAGTATGTTGCAAGAAGTTGATCCATGGTTGAAATTCAAAATAGCACACTCACTTAAGATATAATAAATGTCGGGAGTAAAAAGTTCACAAGTTGCAAATATAAGTAGTGTTAGCATCCTCACTAATATTTAGCTGTGATTTTGTTTTAAGCTTTGTTTGGATAAGTGAAAAGTCGAGAACGATAAATTTATCCTTTTGGGGGCATTATCGGATTCGAATTGCATCTTGTTCTATGATCCGTAACAGTTATGGAAATAACGAAAGTCAAAATAATAATAAAAAAAGGGTTTTAGAAAATGGGAAATAAGGGTGTTTTATAACTTGTGATTTCTTAACTTTCTCTACGAAAATCTTTGCTACTTTTCAAAGGTTTAGTTTGAGGAAGTTTTGAGATATTTGGTTATAAGGCATATAATATTGCGTGAGGACACACAATAGCTTAGTTTGGGAAATTTTGATATGTGTGAAAACACATATCCATTTTATATCAAAATAGACCCTAAAAAGACCAAAACAACGCATAAAAGGCTTGTATATTGCTAGTTTTGTCTTTCTTATTGTGTAGGTACGGATAAAGCAAAAATCCCAAGAAAATGGTTAAAACCGGGCAAACACGAACACGGGAATGGGAGAGTACGCAAAAAGCTGGGAGGAAGCTATCGAAGTCAAACCCTGGTCAACCCTCAGTCAACCCTTGGTCAAAAACACTAAAGGACAAAATCCCAAAGTTACAATTCAGTCCCTTATTTATAAACCACTTCACAAAAATAATCCCTAAAAACCTAACGGTGTTAACTTTTATAACTTAAAATTTAACACCCATTACTTTCTTTATAACAAAAACAAACCATGGCCCAAATTCATTATAACCCGGCCCATCCCTTTTATAAAATAAACCCAAGTCAAAGATCGGGTCAAACAAACTCAAACGCACCCTTATAGTAAAAAAGAAGCGGGAAAAGTAGTTTTACTACTGTTCACCCTTCTTCTTCCTTTTCACCCAGGGTCAAATCAAAGGGCTTTTACCAATTGAGTGCCAAAAAGGACAATTCAAAGGCTCAAGTACACCTTGGCAGCAACAAACGTCATATTCAAGCTCCTATTGGTCAAACCCAAGGAAGAATGACACGGTGGATTGAAGAAGGCACAAGTGAATGTTGGGATTTCCACTTGAGGTACTCTCACAAAAAGAATAGAGGCCTTTGACACACGGATGCCACGCTGGCAATCCGTATGTCCCAAATCTAATCCAACGGTTAAAAAGCAGAGACTCAATGATTAGAGGAATCAAGGGCCAATGATTGAAGGAAGATCTAACAAACTTTAGAGCCTAGAAGCTTCCTTGGTGGCTATAAATACGAGCTCCTTACTCAGACACAAGGATCCATCTTTTCTTTTCTAGAGTATCTTTTTTCTTTGTAATTTTAGCTTAATGTAATTTTCATTTAAATTTCTTGTAATCTCCTTTTAAATATTGTAATCAAGTTTTTAGTTAATGAAATTGAGTTTTTAATTTAAAATAATCTATCATAAGCTCTTGTTTTTACTCAAAAGTTCTTAATCTTCATCAAATGATAAGCTACTGTTACATAAGCTCTTGTAAGCTCATACTAGCTCTCACAAGTCTATAAGCTTGTGATTGAGCTACATTGTTCATTTAATCAACTGAAACCTTTAAAATCAGCTTAAAACCTTGGCTATTTGGATAAAAGGCTTATGGAAGGGAAACTAGCAAAGGATGAGTTTCCAAGGACTTAAACTGGCTTATCTCTGATAAGCCAAAGCTGTTGATAAGCTCATTTGAGCAATTAGCTTCTATGTAGCTGAAGTATTTTGTAAGTTTTCATTTAATTCCTTTGTTCTTTAAATTCTAGCTTAAAACTGCTTAAGTGGCTTATTAGTTTTGCTAGTCTGCTTATCTATTGCTTATTTGTGCTTATTACTGTTTAGACAGTCTTAATAATCATGCACTTTAATTTGTTTTTAGCTTTTATAGCTTAGATCATAGTTTACTTTTTAACTTGTCATAAAATCACTAAAAAACCAAAAATATTAAAGTAATTTGTAGATCTTAAATTCTAGCTTATCTAGTTGTTAAAATAAGTTTACTAGGTTAGTTATAAGCTTCTAGCTATCTGGTATTAAGGTTTTAATAATTAGAACTTAGAATCTTAAGCTAATGAAATCTGTCATAGTTTTAAGGGGTGTTTGGATTAGTACTATTTGACCTCAAATAGTTTTGCCTTTTAAAAACTTGATCTAAGCCTCATTGAGCTTGGATCTTGTTTATATTGAGTTTAGATACACTCAATAAGAGTGTCTAGTGCAGAGGTAACCTTTTAGGTCTCCTGCATTGTTGTTTTGGTCATTTGGCAAATTGCACCAGCAATAGTAACTCACTAGTAGTAGTAACTGCTGTTACTACTGCTGCATTTTCATTTGAATTTAAGCTTGCTTAATTAGGTTTTAGGATTTAAAATTGAATAAGCTTTTAGTATATATAAAGGATAAGATAGTTTAAAACTTGTTTTCACATTTCTAGCTTATTTCTTAGGTTAATTTAGCTTAAAAAGTCATCAAAAATCTTAAAAATTACAAAAATAGTACTAAGTAGATTTAGGTTCTTAATTTTGATTTCTATCTTTTAGCATTTGTTTTTATGATTTGGATTAATAGTTTATAAGCAGGTTGTTAAGTTTTCAAAAGCTCAAATCCTGAAATAGCTTATTGAGGTTTATAGTTTATTTAGTTTTTAAGCCTTTAGTTATAGTTTCTGAAGTTTGCTCTTTTGAACATTAGATTTAGAGACCTTTTAGTGTTTTTAGTTGAATTAGCTTATTGAATTTAGCTTATACACATCATTAGCTTTTTAGAACAGCTTTTAGATTTGAATTTGAGCTTAAAATGAGTTGTGTGCAAGCTTCTAACAGCATTTAGTTTTAGTATCTGAGTTTGCTCTTTTTCGATCATTAGATTCAGAGACATTGAGATAAGGTGTTTCTTCAGTTTAACTTAGGCTTAAGTGAATTTAGTTATAACATAATCATGCTTTCTTAAACAGTTTTTGTTTTAATTTGAGCTTAAAACGAATTCGTGTGCAACCTTTGAAGAGAAAAGTAGCTGAGTTAGAAGCTTTTAAAAGCTAAGTTTCTTGAAAACAGCTTTCCTTAATAAGCTTCTTTAAGAGCTTATTTCTAAGTTCCAGCTCTATAGTTTCTTGTTAAAGTGTTTTAGAAAAAGTTTGTCCATTAACAACTTTTTGTTCTTTAAGTTTTTTTATAAAAACAAAAAAAGGGAAGTGGAAGTCGGGGGTGAGCAAGATCGAAACCCCCGACCTCAACACCTCAACCTTTTATAAACACACACTCCCACTCCTTACCGTTGTGCCCTTGGGTCTTTTTCATAGACGCCTGACATTAATAGAAATTCTTTATAGACACTTTGGCTAATAAGCCTTTATAAGGCTGTCAAAACCTTATTGAGCGCGGCTTATTTTAATAGAAGCTGTGATCTTGGTGGCTTATTTTTCCTAGGATTTTACAATAGTGGTAAGCTATTTCTGATTCCATTTTTCTAGAGATTTATTATAGAGTTAATTTAGTAAAAAATTATTTTTTTTTTAATCATTTATTTTTCATTAAAAACTTTAAAATATCATAAAAAATAGAAAAATTAATCAAAAAAATAAAAAATACTTTTTTAGTAAATTTTCTTTTATCCTAAAGTTCATAGGAAAATTAGTTTTACTTTCGTAGGGTCTAATTTGCAAAATTTTGTTTTCTAAAGAACGGGATTTGTTCTTGTTTTCGTTTTTCGTGTTTTAAAGCTCATTTTAACTCCGTTTTTTTGTCTATGTTTTTCTTTAAACTTCTTTTTTAGTCAAATATAGTCCATTTAAAAAGTAAAAACGTTTAAGTTAGGTTATTTTAGCAAATTAAGGTTTGTTGACCTGCCGTTAAAGGGTCCGTTTTGCGTTTTATTAAATTTTGATTTCCCGTTTTTTTTGTCTTTATGCTTAATTGTTTAAAATTTGGTTAATTTTAAATGTTAAAAGTAGTTATATCATATCAATTATGTTTCCATTCAAATCAGTGTCCAAGCAGTCCAATCCGTGTTTCATTTGCCACAAAATCGTTAGGGATAACGACCCGGGAATCAACTTTCGCCGTTAAGATACGGATTATAATAATATTATCTTATATTAGTTATGGTAGAAAGAAGTTTCTATTTTACCTTTATTCAAATCATTGTCCAAACAAGAACGTGGTTTCAATTTCACAAATCGTTGAGGGATAACGACCCGGGAATCATACTTCCCGGTTTATATTCGTATTATATTATATTATCTTTGTAAGTTTTGACTTTTTACCTTGGTTAAAGGTGATTAGTTGGAATTTGCTTAAGTAGTATTGATATTTTATATGTATGATTTACTACTATCAAATTTTTGGCGCCGCTGCCGGGGATTTGTGATTAAGAGTCTCTCGTTTGAAGTTTGTTGATCGTAATTTGAAGACCCTTTCGTTTTTGAAAGTTTTGTTTTTGTTTAAAAAAATCAAAAATATAAAAAAATTGTCCATAATAAAAAATAAAATAAACAAAGTTGGTAAAAGAACACCAACAAATAATACCTTCAATTGAGGTATTATCCATTAGTAAGTTCCCAACTCGAATCAAAGATTTAAAAACTTACCATTTGTGTCATTTACGAGGAACGACTCACCTTAAAAAGTAAAATTTTTAAGAGCTACCGTGAAGTAAATTTGATTATTTGGTTTAAGTTGTCTATCTCGTTATCCGTTAAAATAGTTTGTTTAAAAATATATATATATAAAAAAAAAATAGTTAAAATTTTTTTCTACTTTGTGCATGCGCACTCGTTCTCAAACCCGCAACCATAACCGTCAACAACAAGCCCCACCGGCTGTTGTAGAACCATTTAATTTAGAAGAACCTTTTGATAATCCTCCCCTAGTTCCGATGGCCGATAACCGGACTATGGCGGAATTGCTCCAAGCACCCACCGAGGGGTACGAGGATGCAATCGTAATTCCCGAAATCAATGTTAATTTTGAGTTAAAGCATGGTTTGATCAATCTTGTTCAAAACAAGCAGTTTTTCGGACATGATAAAGAGGATCCACATGCTCACATCCGTTATTTCAATAAGATTACCTCAACGATGAGATTCCCGGACATCCCGAGCACGTCAATTAAGCTTATGCTTTTTCCATTTTCTCTTGAAGGTTCAGCCCGGATTTGGCTAGAAAAAGAACCTCCTCGATCAATTTTGACATGGGATGATCTTGTTTCAAAATTCATTAATCAATTCTTTCCTCCTTCAAAAACGACAAATCTTCGAAACGAAATCACGAGATTTCAACAAAGATTTGACGAATCGTTTTACGAGGCTTGGGATCGATTTAATGACCTTCTTCGAGCATGCCCACATCACGGATTTTCAGAACTACATCAGTTGGATACGTTTTACAATGCTTTGAATGCTAATGATCAAGATTCATTGAATTCTGCTGCGGGTGGAAACTTTTTGGATAAGATGCCTCGTGAATGCTTGAGAATTATCGAGAGTAAATCCAAGGTTCGTAATTCACGAAACAAGGCAGTCGTTGCCAAAGTGAGTTCGAATTCATCTACTCCAGGAATTTCACCAGATGTTGCTGCTCTTACAACCGAAGTCTCTGAACTTAAGAATTTGATGAAGACTATGCTTATCGACAAACAAAAAGCCCAAGCTCCCGCAACCGTAAAGCGGGGCGAGCAGAGTTGTGTAACTTGTAGAGGTGCTCATTCTTATAAAAATTGTCCAGCCACCGATGGCAACGTTTATCGAGACAACAATTCAAGAGTACGTTCACAAGTGCTGCAGGCCAATTTTAATCAAGGAAAATCCAATTCTAGACCTCCGATGAGTTTCAACCAATCCGACCTCTGGTTTTCTCCAATTCAAAAAACAAATCAAAAACCGTTACAATCAATCAAGGATATAATTTTCAACAAAATCGAGGAACCAATTTCATTCAAAACGTGGAAGTAACTTGCACCAAGGAAAGTTTACCAACCTCCAACGATTCAACCTAGCTGAACTTATTTTATCAAGCTCCCTTCCTCAAACAACAATGCAATCAAGGCTGTTTTTCAAGACGAATTTGAGTAATTATATCAAGGCTTATGATGCTGTGTTACGGGTATGTGCAAAATCAAGGCCAAGGTTACAAAACCAGATGACAAATTTAACGGAAATGCTTCTAAGTTCATAACGTACAATACCAGCTTCGTTCTTCAAATTCAGTACTCTTCAATGTTCAAACCGTTAACTAACCCTTCCGAGCATGTCAATTCATATCACACACGATTTAGTGGTTAAAACTTGTGAAGGACCTTCGACTCCTCTTGTTCCTACACCCGTTGTTTCTACTCCTCTAAAGGAACCCGAACAAAACCCGGAGACGTCAATGGACAAAGTGCAAAAACCAAGTTCAGAAAATACCGCACAAGTCCCACCTCTGGAGGATCATGATTCTGTTTTTATTGAAATTCCAAAACCAAAGGCTAAGAAAACTGTTCCAGAGCCTAATTCTCCAGAGCCTGATTCATATCAACCTAAACTTCCATATCCCGAGAGGATGAAAGTGAGAGAGAAAGACAAACCCATTGCTCAGCAGAGCATGTTTATGAAGTTGTTTAAACAACTCCGTTTAGAAATTGGTTTAAAAGACGCTCTCATCGAAATTCCGAAATTCAACAAATGGTTAAGCACTTTATTGAGAAACAAAGAGAAACTTAAGAAAATCGCCATCACGATCGTAAATGCTGAATGTTCTGCCATCATCTTGAACAAAGTTCCTGAGAAACTCGAAGATCCTGGAAAATTTCTTATTCCATGTGCTCTACAAGAACTTGATAGGACTAATGCTTTAGCCGATTCTGGAGCTAGCATAAATCTTTTGCCTCATTCTATCTACAAGCAACTTGGGCTTGGAGCTTTTAAGCCCACCCGAATGACACTCGAGCTTGCTAACCGTTCTGTTACGCACCTAATGGGTATAGCCGAGGATGTTGTAGTTAGAGTTGATGTCATTTTTCTTGCTGATTTTGTTGTGGTTAATTTTGAACCAGACCCGAGAGTGCCTATTATTTTAGGGAGACCTTTCCTTCGCACTGCAAAAGCTCTCATTGATTTATACGAGGAAAAATTAACATTAAGAGTAGGAAGCGATGAACTTGTCTTTTATGCTGAAAAATCTGAGAAAAGCAAGAATAAGCAGTTTGCTCATGCTATTTCTGTCATTGATTTTTCGAAAGATGAGCCATTTAGTGGCAGTACCACTAATCATTATGATGCTCTTCCTCCTAGTTCTTCTCAGGTGAAGACTAGTGAAATTCTTGAGGAGTTTGCCGATGAACTCACTCCTCTTAAAAAAGATGTTCATGAAGAAAATTTTCAAGTTTATTCAAACCCTCTTTTTGAATTTGATGATGATTTCAACTCCAGTAACGAAAATCCTCTCTTTAACGAGATAGATAAATATATTGAAAACAAGAACTCCAACGTTTTAGATTCCGATGAGCCAGTTTTACTTAACACACCTTTGTCCGATAAGGTTGAGTGTTCCGATCCAGAAGACAAAATTGATGAGATCGATGCTTTTCTAGCCATGGAAGTTTCTTCTAATTTTGAGGAAGGTTATTTTGATTCAGAAGGAGACGTAATTTTTATTGAGAATCTGCTTAGTGATGATACCACCCATAATCTCGCTCCCGAAGTGATTTCCGATCACGAATCCATTCATAAAACTTCAATTACTTTTTCTCCAAGGAATGATCCTCTTCACCATGAGTTCGCCGGTGAACTTATTACACTTCCCTCAAGGATTGTTCGTGAACATGAGGATTATCTTAGTCGTATGACTTTGCTTTGTGAGATTTCAACTTCCCAGTCACAGGAAAATGTTTATGCTAATCCGAGTTCAATTATTGAGTCTCTTCCTGTATCTCTTATCCCCGTTGAGGATAGTGACCCCGTTCAAGAAGAGATCGATATTTTCCTTGTTCCAGATAATTTAATTCCACCAGGTGTTGAGAATGATGATTCCGAAGATGAAGATAACTCTACTTTCCTCCCCGAAAATGAGTCATCTATCCTTGAACCATCATTTCCTCGTCCTCCGCCGGAACCACCAGATGTTTGCTTAAATTTTAAGCCCGATACGGCCATGAAGAATGATGAAGAAATTGTTTTATCCCTAAATGTTGAAGATGTTAATTCCTTCACATTTGTCATTTGGATTTTTCTCCCATTTTTCACCTATCTCGAGGATTCTCCTGTTATTCTCTCTTTCGGGAGTGAGGATCTCGTTTTTGACCCCGGCATTTTCATGTTTCTTATCTAGAGCCGGTGGTGTTTTCAATAGAAATTCCTTATTCTAATTATTGCTCTCCCTAAGGACAAATGAATTCAGGGATCGAGTCAAGCTATATGACTCGGTTACCAAAAATAAAGCGCTTCGTGGGAGGCACCCCATGCTTATCTATTTTCTATTTTTCTTTCTAGTTTCTAATATGTGTGAGGAGGCTTGTACTCTTCTGTTCTTTGTGTTTGTTGTTTGTACTTGTGATTGTTTGCAGGATTGACCCAACTTTTCTGAAGACTCTCGTGTTCGGTGTTTTGTCCCGGTTCACTCGAGCTTCCTAGCCTTTGCTTGCCATTAGTTTGGGGAAATCCGATATCCTTCATTTACGATGCACGTTTATCTTTGCATATTATTAACGGCTTAGATTTGCGTAGAGACCCGCCTTAAACATTGAGGACAATGTTTCGTTTTAGTTTGGGGAGGGAATCTATCGATTTGATGTTACCTACTTATTGTTTTGTTCTCACGTACCCCGTTTTCCCACAAAGAAATAGCAAAAATTTCAAAATTTCAAAATTTTTAAGTTTTATTTGTAGAAAAATATAAAAAATAAAATAAGTGTTATTTGTCACAATTTTGACTTTTTTGCTAGGTAAGAATAAGAGTAAATTTTGACCCGATCGAGCGTGTTGAGCTCTAGCTTGTTCCTTAACTTTTAGGCTAAGCGTTCGCTAATTCGCGAAGAACAAAAAATGATAGAGTTAAGTATGAGTAGGATGCTAAACAAGGATTATTTGGAAATCTTAAGAGCTCATGTATGTAATTTGTTACTTTTTCTCCCATAAGCTCTTAACCGGATTAATATACGTGCTGTTTTTGGAGATTAAACTTAAATCAACAATTTTTATGTAATATATATAGCAAAAATTTTAGTCTTAGTTCAAATTTATACTTGAATTTTTCAAAAAGAAGTCTTCTTTAAATAAATAAATGTAAAAAAAAATGAAAATAACATTAATAAAAAAAAATATAAAGTTAAAATAAAATAAAATATAATAATAAAAGCTGTGGGCTGATAAAAGTTTACTACCTCTTGCCGGCTCATAACCGATGTGGTAGTCTTCTAAAGAAAGCCCATAGTAAGAATAAGGATCCGAGACTGATAAAAGTTTGTTGCATCTTGCCGGCTCACAACCGATGTTGCAGCCTTCTAAAAGGTCGAGGGTTTCAATTGCATAAATGTCTAAATAGTTAAATTAAATTAATAAATTGACTTCTTTTTGTTAAATTCAAATATGCTTTTGCACTTTGACTACTCTATTTTATAAGCTATGAATATCCGGGAAGCCTGAGAGTTTTTGAAACCTAAGGTCCGTGAGGTACGATAATAGTCTTCTGTGGGTGGTGTAAAAGCCTGGTCACTTAGCCGCAAGGTTGGGATGTGCCGAGACGAAAGTCGCTACATGGGATGATCTCGCCTTTAAACTCATTATTCTAAGGTGGAACGTAAAGCATAGTATGTTGCAAGAAGTTGATCCATGGTTGAAATTCAAAATAGCACACTCACTTAAGATATAATGAATGTCGGGAGTAAAAAGTTCACAAGTTGCAAATATGAGTAGTGTTAGCATCCTTACTAATATTTAGCTGTGATTTTGTTTTAAGCTTGGTTTGGATAAGTGAAAAGTCGAGAACAATAAATTTATCCTTTTGGGGGCATTCTCGGATTCGAAATGCATCTTGTTCTATGACCCCTAACAGTTATGGAAATAACGAAAGTCAAAATAATAATAAAAAAAGGGTTTTAGAAAACGGGAAATAAGGATGTTTTATAACTTGTGATTTCTTAACTTTCTCCACGAAAATCTTTGCTACTTTTCAAAGGTTTAGTTTGAGGAAGTTTTGAGATATTTGGTTATAAGGCATATAATATTGCGTGAGGACACGCAATCGCTTAGTTTGGGGAATTTTGATATGTGTGAAAACACATATCCATTTTATATCAAAATAGACCCTAAAAAGACCAAAACTGCACATAAAAGGCTTGTATATTGCTTGTTTTGTCTTTCTTATTGTGTAGGTACGGATAAAGCAAAAATCCCAAGAAAACGGTTAAAACCGGGCAAACACGAACACGGGAACGGAAGAGTACGGAAAAAGCCGGGAGGAAGCTATCGAAGTCAAACCCTGGTCAACCCTCAGTCAACCCTTGGTCAAAGACACTAAAGGACAAAATCCCAAATTTACAAAAATAATCCCTAAAAACCTAATGATGTTAACTTTTATAACTTAAAAGTTAACACCCGTTACTTTCTTTATAACAAAAACAAACCATGGACCAAATTCATTATAACCCGACCCATCCCTTTTATAAAATAAACCCAAGTCAAAGATCGGGTCAAACAAACTCAAACGCACCCTTATAGTAAAAAAGAAGCGGGAAAAGTAGTTTTACTACTGTTCACCCTTCTTCTTCCTTTTCACCCAGGGTCAAATCAAAGGGCTTTTACCAATTGAGGGCCAAAAAGGACAATTCAAAGGCTCAAGTACACCTTGGCAGCAACAAACGTCATATTCAAGCTCCTATTGGTCAAACCCAAGGAAGAATGACACGGTGGATTGAAGAAAGCACAAGGGAATGTGGGATTTTGCACTAAAAGTACTCTCATAAGTAACACAAAGGCTACAAACCACGGATTGCCACGCTGGCAATCCGTGTGAGCTCATAAGTGATCCAACGGTAGAAAGTGAATACTCAATGATTAGAGGAATCAAGGGCCAATGATTGAAGGAAGATCTAACAAACTTTGGAGCCTAGAAGCTTCCCTGGTGGCTATAAATACGAGCTCCTCACCCACACACAGTAATCTTTTTCCTTTGTAATTTTAGCTTAGTAAATTTAGCTTAATGTAATTTTCATTTAAATTTCTTGTAATCTCCTTTTAAATATTGTAATCAAGTTTTTAGTTAATGAAATTGAGTTTTTACTTTAAAATAATCTGTCATAAGCTCTTGTTTTTACTCAAAAGTTCTTAATCTTCATCAAATGATAAGCTACTGTTACATAAGCTCTTATAAGCTCATACTAGCTCTTACAAGTCTATAAGCTTGAGATTGAGTTACATTGTTCATTTAATCAACTGAAACCTTTAAAATCAGCTTAAAACCTTGGCTATTTGAATAAAAGGCTTATGGAAGGGAAACTAGCAAAGGATGAGTTTCCAAGGACTTAAACTGGCTTATCTCTGATAAGCCAGAGCTGTTGATAAGCTCATTTGAGCAAATAGCTTCTGTTTAGCTGAAGTATTTTGTAAGTTTTCATTTAATCCCTTTGTTCTTTAAATTCTAGCTTAAAACTGCTTAAGTAGCTTATTAGTTTTGCTAGTCTGCTTATCTATTGCTTATTTGTGCTTATTACTGTTTAGACAAGCTTAATAATCATGCCCTTTAATCTGTTTTTAGCTTTTATAGCTTAGATCATAGTTTACTTTTTAACTTGTCATAAAATCACAAAAAAAGAACCAAAAATATTAGAGTAATTTGTAGATCTTAAATTCTAGCTTATCTAGTTGTTAAAATAAGCTCACTAGGTTAGTTATAAGCTTCTAGTTATCTGGTATCTAAGTTTTAATAGCTAGATTTCAAATTCATAAGCTAAAATGAAAAATGTCTAGGTTAAAGGAGTGTTTGGTTTAGTGAGGTTTGACCATTTAAAGTCAAACTGAGTTGTGATCTTTGCTTAAATCATTTTCATAATCACTTTAAATCAGTAATGAAATTGTTTTCTTAGATTAGATGTCATAATCTAAAAAGTTTAGGCTTAATCACCTTGTTCCTGCACCAGGGGAATTCTCCCTTTCTTTTGCTTGTTAAAAACTTGATCCAAGCCTCATTGAGCTTTGATCTTGTTTATGTTGAGTTTAGATACATTCAATAGGAGTGCGTAGTGCAGGGTTGCCCCTTAAGGACACCTGCAAGTTGGTTTTGCCCATTTTGCAAATTGCACCAGCAGTAGTAACAAATTGCACCAGCAGTAGTAACTGCTGTTACTACTGCTACCTTTTCATTTGAATTTAAGTTAGCTTAATTAGGTTTTAGGATTTAAAATTGAATAAGCTTTTAGTTTAGATATAGGTTAAGATAGTTTAAAACTTGTTTTCACATTTCTAGCTTATTTCTTAGGTTAATTTAGCTTAAAAAGTTCATCAAAAATCTTAAAAATACAAAAACAGTACTAAGTAGATTTAGGTTCTTATGTTAGATTTCTAGCTTATAAGTTTAGTTTTTATGAATTTGATTTATAGCTTATATGTTGATTGTTAAGTTTGCAAAAGCTAAGCTTCTGTCATAGCTTATTGAGCAATTTAGCTTATCTAGTTTTTAAGCTTTTAGTTTTAGTTTCTGAGTTTGCTCTTTTGATCATTAGATTTAGAGACCTTTAAGTGTTTTCAGTTAACTTAGCTTAATGAATTTAGCTTATACACATAATAAGCTTTCTTAAACAGCTTTTGTTTTTAAATTTGAGCTTAAAATGAGTTGTGTGCAAGCCTTTGAAGGAAAAGTAGCTTTTAAAGCTTTTAAAAGCTAAGTTTCTGAAAACAGCTTCTTAATAAGCTCTTTAAGAGCTTATTTTTAAGTTTCAGCTTATAGTTTCTTTGTTAAAGTTGCTTAAAAAGTTGTCCTTAACAACTTTTGTTCTTTAAGTTTTTCATAAAAACCAAAAAAAAGGGAAGTGGAAGTCGGGGGTGAGCAAGGCTCGAACCCCCGACCTCAACACCTCAACCTTTTATAAACACACACACACTCCCACTCCTTACCGCTGTGCCCTTGGGTCTTTTTCATAAGACCCTGGCATTATTAATTCTTTATATACAATTTTGGCCAATAAGCCTAATAAGCTGTCAAAGCTTATTTTGCGGCTTATTTAATAAGCTGTGATCTTGGGCTTATTTTTCCTAGGATTTAAATAGTTTAAGCTATTTTCTGTCATTTTTTTTAGAATTTTTAGAGTTAATTTAATATTTTTATATATTTATTTTCATTAAAAATTTTAAAAAATCATAAAAAATAGAAAAATAATCAAAAAAAATAAAAATCTTTTTTAGAAAATTTTATTTTATCCTAAAGTTCATAGGAAGATTAGTTTTACTTTCGTAGGGTCTAATTTGCAAAATTTCGTTTTCTAAAGAATGAGATTTGTTCTCGTTTTCGTTTTTCGTGTTTTAAAGCTCATTTTAACTCCGTTTTTGTTCTAGTTTTCTTTAAACTTACTTTTTAGTCAAATCGAGTCCATTTTAAAAGTAAAATTTAAGTTAGGTTTATTTTTAGCAAATTAAGGTTTTTGACCTCCGTTTAAGGGTCTCGTTTTGCGTTTTTAGTTAAATTTTGATTTCCCGTTTTTTGTCTTTATGCTTAATTGTTAAAATTTGTTAATTTTAATTGTTAAAAGCAGTTAATCAAATCAATTATTGTTTCCCATTCAAATCATTGTCCAAGCATCAAACGTGGTTTCAATTTCACAAATCACTGTAAATTAAACTTTAATCTAATAGGGTAGGTTAAGGTGTAAGGGTGTAACAAAACAAATAATTGGTGTAAATTCCTAAAGGATTATCTCTACGGGTTGTTCTAGTGGATCATCACTCTAAATATGAGAGTGAAAGGGTTTAAACTGGGGGTTAACTAACCGGTGTAGTTAGTTAATAAACAACATGTATAGGCGATTTGGTTGTAATCCTAAGATTTACCAATTTAAACAAGTTACTCCAATTAAATCCATAATACTCATTATTGTGGTCTCAAATAGATATACCAAGCCAAGTTTTAAAGTTTACAACATAACCGGCACACTCATATTTTGTGGAATTTGAGGTAAACATTTAGAAACGGAAAGGTTAAATCCTCACACTATCTATCAAGGGTTATTGTGTGCGGGTTATGTAACATGTAATTTCACAAAACTATGCTTGATTTTTTTTAAATTTTAGCATAAATTAAGCCTTTTATTGTGAAAATTTAGGACAAGTAAACACTCTAATTCCATCCCCCCACTTGAATTATACAACATCCTCGTTGTATATGTAAAACATTAAATACGGGAATTTAAAAAGAATTAGAATGAGAAAACACCCCTGATTTTTGCTCGGTAGATTCTCCATGTTGCGTTTATGAGCAAGATCGTGTGTTGAACAACCGTCTTGAGGTTTCAAGACTCCAACACTTCAAAATTTCTAGATTTGTAAATTCTCCACCAATATTCGTCGATATTTCCTTCACGAGCTCCTGTGTAAAATATAGGAAAAACATGTGCATTCCTATATTGGTATCTACGGTTAATTTAAACAAAACTAAAACAAACTAAATACGTGTCAGACTGTGGATACAGTGTATCAAATAAATGAATACTACGTATTTGCATAACTGACAATAATGTTTTTAAAGTGCATAAAAAATAAAGACTGATAACGTCCAGACATTCAATACGACGTATGGTACGGGGCAGATATGCCGTATTGAAGTCTGGGCAGACAGACTCGATAACAAAATTAAATAACATTTCGGGTCATCTCCCGGGAAGCACTTTGGTTTACAGCGAAGTCTTTAAGTTTGACTTTTCTTTAGCTTCTCTTTTTACTCCAACTCATGCACGCTAATGTGCCCGTTTATGAGCCATTCTTCCATTGACGGAACTCAGATAAAGTCGGGTCCTAGATTTAAAACTCCTTTGTAGAACCCCTTAAGCTTTTGGTATGCATGCGAGATTCAGTTTATCTTATCTTTCTCACTTACCTTCAGTAACGGTGGTATCTTGTTGCATTGTTCATTAGTGTGGTGTTTAAACTTTGGATATGATCGCACCATTTAGTAAGTTACTTCATTATCACCATTGTAAAGGGTAATAATCCCTTCAAACTGTTTTGTTTTAATCCCAACTTCTCTCAAGAATGGTTTGCCAAAAACAATATCGCCCATTTCATTTTCACGATAAGCATCCATATTCTCCAAAACTGCAAAGTCAGTCATAATAGAAAAAGTTCCAACTAAGATAGCCACATTCATTAAGGCTCCTACAACATTATTCCCTTTGTACACCATCTTATTTTTCATTATTGAATTATGAAATTTTCTTGACATCTTGTTGACATACAATAATGGGAACAAATTAGCGTGAGTAAATTCAAATCCTATCATGCATGAAATCTTTAAGTTGTGAGCACAATCTATATGGATTTTCTTATCATCATCACAATAACTAGGGTAATCATCAATTCCAGAATCAAGATCTTCATCCCTAGTTCTAAATTCCTCAATCACCTTACCTTCCTCAATGGTGAGCATTAAATCATCTCCTTGATTTCTTCTAAGCTCAAATGGTTCATTTAGATAATTTAATTCAATGTAATCTTTCAAAAAAGGGTCTAATGATCTATTTAACACCAAAGTCTCTCCCATAAGCCTAGCTTCTAAATCAAGCTCCATTATTTCTCTTAAACTTAGCATATAGACCCTCTTAATTATACTACTAGCAGGTTTAACACTTTTGAAAATAATCTTTTCTTCCCCAACCCTCAAAGTAATCTTTCTTTTGTAAACATCAATCTTAGCACGGGCGGTAGACAAAAATGGTCTTCCGAGGGTCAAGGGTACTTTGACATCCTCGAGCATATCAAGAATTATAAAGTCTATTGGGAAAGTAAATTTACCAATTCCTATTAGTACGTTTTCAGCTATTCCTTTTGGATATTTCATAGTCCTATCTGCCAATTCCACTGTCAACCTAGTGTGAGCTAATTCGCCTAATCCTAAGTTAAGGTAGGTCGAGAGAGGCATACCACTAACGCTAGCTTCTAAGTCAACAAGGGCATTGTCAAAACAGAAATCATTAATAAAGCAAGGTAAAGTGAAACTTTCTGGGTCTTTCTCTTTTCGGGGTATGGCGTTGTTGATATGTGAAGCTCCATAAGCTTTCATGAATTTTGGTCCATAATTCCCCTCTTCTTCACAGTAATGATTATCCAAATGACTTGGAAAAGGAACCGTCATTTGTCTTGACTTGTATAACAATGTACTGTTCTGTTCAGTGGATACAGCGTATTGGTTTGATTCAATATGTCGTATCGAGTTTGAATCAACTTCAATAGTGGTTGAAATCGAATTGACTTGGTCTCTCGGGTTTGCTTCAGTTGAGCTTGGTAGGCTTCCAAATCCTCTCTCCCGCAGTACCTTACTCATTTGCCCAATTTGTATTTCTAAAGTTTTGATCGATGCTCCTTGGTTCCTTATAGCATCATCTGTCGAAGCTCGGATTTCTATGATCAAGTTAGAGTTTTCTTCGTGTCTTTTTGCTGATTTACTCATGAATTTGCTCAGGGTATCTTCTATAGATTACCTTTGTTCTTGGAACGAAGGATTGGTTTTGTTCCTTTGATAGTACCCTGGAGCAGTTGCTCTATATCCCCCACCTTGAAAAGGTCCACCAAATTGCGTGTAGTAAGCTTCTTCAAGGGCTTTCCCTTCTTCTTTTTGTGGGCAATCCTTGGTGTAATGGGGTCCTTTGCATTACTCACATCCAACCTGAGCAGCATAAACTTTTTCATTCACTTTCTTGATCTCTTTTCTAAGATTGTTTAATTGTGCTTGTATCGCAGCTAATCCGTCAGAAGTCTCAGTACTTCTTCCTCTTGATGTTCCATTGTGCCATTTTTGAGAGTATTTAGCCATTTCTTGGATGGCTGTTTTGGCATCTGCAGCAGTTTTAGTCAGAACGGCACCTCTTGAGTCAAGAATCTGTCGTGTTGGAACATCCAAACCATTGTAGAACAAAATCACCTCCTGCATCTCAGTCAAATAGTGTTGAGGACACTTCATCAAGAGTTCCTTAAAGCGCTCCCATGCTTGATAAAGGGTTTCATCTGGCTCTTGCTGAAAGTTGTTGATTTCCTCCATTTTCTTCGCAGTTCGACCAGGTGGGCAGTATTTGTTCAAAAACTTAGTTTTAAGATCTTCCCAAGTTTTGATTGAACCAGTTGGTTCGTTTCTTAGCCAACGGCTTGCGGCTCTAGTTAGGGATATAGGGAAGACTCGGAGCATTAATTGATCCACAGTAATGTTAGGAACATGGAATAAGTCAACTATTTCGAGAACTTTCTCAATGTGTTCATTAGCATCTTCATTATATGAACCGCTAAATGTGTTTTCTCAAAGCTCCTTAAGAAATTGTCCTTTTAGTTCAAATTGATCTTTGTTTTCAATTTTAGGCCTAGCGACTCCCGATCCATAGTCCGTTCGGGTCTTGCTCATGTATTGCTCCATTGTTTCCGCCATTGCTTCTTCTTCTTCTTCTTCCTCTGAGTATTCTTTGTCAGAAAGTAGATTGAAATCCGGAGATCTCAATTCGTCAAGGCTAAGTGACTTGAAGTGTTTCTTTGATGATCAAAATTCTCGTTCAGGATCTTTGTAGGGTGTGTATAGTTCGTTCGTTGAACTCCTTGTCATGCATTACCTGAAATAAGGGATAAACAATCAGTAGGATTTGTTCCGAAGGAAGGTAGACAAAATTTTGCACGGAAATTAATTATTTAAGTTTCTGTCTCGGATGATCGATACGCCGTATCCAATGGAAGTGGATATGCCATATTAATCTGTTGAGATGAATACGCTGTATTAGACAGAGAACTAGAGACGCCGTATTCAGTGGGATTGGATACGCCGTATTCAACTGTCGACCAGAATAGTGTATTCAAGAAAAACAATTAAACACACAAACAATTAAACTCACAAATATACAATCAAACAATTAAACACACAAATATACAAGCAAACATTTAAAACCAAAATATATAAAATATACAGAATATACAAAAATATACACTAATCTAAATTACACTAATCCTAAGGGTTAGATCTAATCTAATGTTAAAAACCAAAATATCAAAATAAAAATCAAGATTAATTTTCACTCCCCGGCAACGGCGCCAAAAACTTGATGTGTTGTAGTGTAGGGTAGTTTTTTTTATATGATTCAAGTTTTAAATTTATATTTTGCCGACTCAACCAAAAACAACACTTTAACGGGCAGTGTACCCGATCGGTAGTAGTTTTGTGATAAGTAGGGCGTCGATCACTGAGAGCGAGGTTAAATCTATCAATTTAATTAATATCTTGGTTATCTAATCTATGTTAATTCTATTCTAATCCTAATTTAAACCTATGTCAGTCTAATTCCTAATTCTAATGGAAAAGGAGGGTTTTTAGCCAGAGAGACTGGCACGGTTTGGTTGGTGAATACAATCAATTCAAGAAATTGTTACCCACGCAAGCTAATTAACAAAAGATAAAAGAGCAGTCAAACCTTATATAAGAAAACTGTATTAAGCATTATTAATCCGATTAGAACGTTGGTTTGTTTATTAAGTGCAATGATTTCTTCTCTCGATGTGGCATATCATTCTTAAGACTTAGGCGTTACATCATCCTAAGACCTAGACACGTTAATTCTGTCACAATTAAAGCATCCGCATAAATCATCTTATTTGCTTATTATAATCTATCTTATGGATTAAAGCAATGGTGATCTTGTTAAACCCTAGCTTATAGAGACTTTACCCAATTACCGCTTAATGACAATCTATACACTAGTAGTCTACTTGTCCAACTATCCAATGGAATCATAACGTTATTTGTTGAATTATCTAGGTCACCTGCTAGTCAACACGATCAATAAACCATTGGCAATATCCAATTAACTAGTTAAGCCCGAAGCGTATCCTAGACACAGACTTAGAAGGACAATATTTATGTAACTATTATTCTAGGTGTATAAATTACTATATGGAGAGCTATCCTGGACTCTAGATCCGCTTGGTCCACTTAGCTAGATCCAGTTGAATGATAGGTCGCATACAAAAGCGCGTAAACAAGTATAAATTGATAAACATAAACAAGCATACAACGATAAATCAAGAAATCGATATAAACAAATACCAAACATTCAGATCTTCATAATAATGGCTAATACCCGAAGGTATTAGCCTTTAAACGTCATAATAAATACAAGAGTAATAATTTATCCAAGGTAAACTAACCGAGTTAACGAATGATACCAAAAACTAAACGATTACTAAAGTATATGGAATTACACGATGTCTCCTATGGAATTGAATACGTTGCTCGACCTTTTCTGCTCTTTTTCTCTTATGAAAATCGACTTTTGTGGTTTAGGTATCGAGAATATGATTTAGCACACCTTAAAACTCGTTTTTGAGTTTTCTATTTATAATGTCTGGGAGTCGGTTCAATACGACGTATCCAATAGGTTGGATACATCGTATTGGGGATTTCTTAGAGTAGGGACCACGTTTGATATCTTCCAGAATATTATATTGATTCCATATCTTAAATACAGCGTATTGAGTCCTCTGGATATGGCGTATTAATCTTTAATCTTCGGTGGTCTTTGGTGAGTGCAGGCACGGATACGCCGTATCTTCTTGATGGATACGACATATTGGTCTTCAGAATAGTAATCTTCAAAATATCTTCATTTAAGCTCCAAAATGCGCGCCTTTTGCTATGTTTCACTAATTACTTCATAATTACTGCAATTCTCAAATATAAACGATTAAGTAACAATTCTTTGCAATAACTATACAAAATGGGTTAATATCGTGGGATAAACGATGCTATAAAATAGACGTTATTTGATGTCATCAATCATCTTCCTTACATTACCAATCAAGGGAACCCATATTCGATCCATAAAGTACATGCCTCCATCTTCTTTCTTTTCTATTTGTTGGTCCATGCCACACAACATTTTTGTTGGTGCGTTCTCTACCTTGGACGCCTCACCTTGAGCATCCAATATCTTATCCTTAACACTTGACTGAATAGTCATGGACATTGCTCGTACTCGTCTTGGTTTCACTATCTTCTTCCTTCTCACGTATCAGCCACTACATTCGCCTTTCCTGGATGGTAGCGAATCTCACAGTTGTAGTCACTAAACAACTCAATCCATCTCCGTTGACGCATATTTAACTTATTCTGTTCAAATATATGCTGTAGACTATTATGATATGTGTATATAACACTTTTTGTTCCGTACAAATAACGTCTCCAAGTCTTAAGTGCAAAGACCACCGCACCTAGCTCCAAATCATAGGTGGTATAATTCTTCTCATGTATCCTCAATTGGCGTCATGCATACGCAATCACCTTGCCTCTTTGCATCAGCATGATGAAGTGTCATTTTATACACTATTTCAGGGTCATTTAACCTCCTAAATCATGCAAATATGCCTAGATTATGTGCTAAATCATTTGTTTTTAATGTTTTTAGCACTTAGGTGGCTTTTGGAGGAAATACATGTGTCTTGGGCTCATTTGGAAAAGAAACGGACAAGATTACAGACTTACACCAACTATCTTGAAGAAAATCTAAACAGTGGCTGAAGACGGCGTTGCGAGTTTCAAGCAGTGACAGGACGTTTGAAGTGACGACATCAGATAGATCTGGTGACGGCGTCAAAATGTGGCCGACCTAAAGGAATCCTAGAAGATTTTGTGTCACGAGATTGAGAAGATCATTTCACTTGCGAGCGAAGTACAAGATATTGTTTTGGTCATAACTCCTTCATACGAACTCGAATTTCGACGATTCAACAGCTCACGCGATCGCATTGAGAAAATCTACAACTATGCTAAAAATTATGCTGTGACGGCGTCGAGGTTTTTGGCGACGGCGTCGGGATTGATGACCTAGGGTTCTCCTATAAATATAGCCTCATAACTTCGTTTTTATCAAGCCCCCAACCCTAAGTCCGATTCTAGGGTTTGGGTAGGTGTTTTTCCAGCAACTTAAAGGGTCTAATTTAATCCATAAACACCTTGTAATGGTTTGATTATTACTTTTATCTTAATTCATGTCTTAAATTCCTTTTGTTGATTATGATTTCTATTCTCTTTTAAGTATGCTTGGTTAATTCATCTAGTGTTTTCGTGGATGTTACAATCCCTGAGATTGATTGTGTATTTGTGTTAGTTGATGATTATTGATGTTTATTATGCATGTTTAATCGAAGATCCATACACTTTCATACTATAATCGATTGATTGATTTATAATAAACTAGTTTGAATGATTAGGCAACCTTAACGTGTGATCGGTTTATTCGTGGTCATTTAGCAACCTAAAGGCCTCTAAGAAACATGACTTAGCAACCTAAGCATAGACAAGTTAGTTGGCGATTTGTATGCGAGTGTGTGTCAGTTAGTCAAAAGAGCAACCTCTAGGCTAATTAGTGATACTTGGCAACCTAAGGTCACATAGGTCAAATTATGCATGATAGTGGAAATCTTAATGCTTTATGCTTGTGTTCGTGTCCGATTGAACAACCTTATAGACATTGGCCATATGTGTAGAAGGGAGAGGGGATGTGAAGGCTTAACCGATCCATATTAGTTATAAACCCCCATCAATAATTTATCTAACTAGTTAAGCACAATACGTATTCATGATTAGGGAGAATTTCATCTAAGTAAACACGCTTCTCTATATCATTGTTCCTAGCTTATTTTAGTTATATATAGGAGTAGTTATTAGCTTAATCAAAACCTCTCTCCAACATATTGAATTTACTTGCTATTAATTAAACCAATAAAAGACCAAAAAGAATCATCCCTCAACCTTTAGATTTAGGCGACATACACTTCGAACCTACCTCACTATTCCCCTAGAGAATGATCAATCCCCTAGACTTTTCTATACTACACCACAATGATTAGGTTCACTGCCTAGGAGGATTGTAAAACTTTTGTAGTTTTGAAAAATTCCGCATCAAGTTTTTAGCGCCGCTGTCGGGGAATAGTTTAGGTTTCGGAGTCTATTTGTCTTAGGTCTACTCACTAGATTCCTATCAAGTAAGAGTTTTTATTTACTTTGTAGCTTTCTTTTAGTCTATCTTTTCTTTGTGTTTTTGTTGGTAAACCTTTCACTAACTTTTCATTCGTCATCATGGCGGGTGAATGGCCAAAAGAGATATTAAGGTGCTTCATAGAATATTATCAAACCAATTTTCTCAAGGACTTTCAAAGCGACTTAGAGTATCTTGAGGAAAAATATAGGATGATGAATGATGAAGTGCATAACCAAAACTCTTAAAATGCCTCACCTAGTAAAATTAAAGAACCATATGAGCCTTCACCTAAGATGTATTTGTATGAACAACCTTCGTGTTTAGGATCAACTTTTGTTGGTGAGACCCTTAGGAAAAGTGACCAATTGAATTAAACTTTTAAGAAGAGCTCCATAGCAATGACTCGTAAGTTAGATGACATGATAAAATTCCCTAAGTCACAACTTAAGAGAACATATAACGAGGGTTTAGAATGTGAGATAGTTATGGTTAAGATGCCTAAGTGCATGGCATGGTTATATGATAAGCCCATAGGTGATCTAGATATGATGGAGGATAAGGCGAAAAATCCAAGCCCATAAAGTACCCCACAAGTTCTCCTATTATTTGAGGTATACACACCGCCTGTGACTCACCAGAAAGAAGTAGAAGAGACTATATGAATACCAATGGAGGTAGAACCTTTAGGCCGCATGAAAATAGAGGATCTAGGCTTAAATACTAATACTCATGGCATCTTTCTTAGTTCTAAGGGATTTCCTAGTGTTGATGAACCGGAGCCTTAACTTTTACCCAATTTTTCATCCTTAGATGTAAATCTATTAGACAAAAGAGGAACCGACCCACCCATCAACCCATATAGTCCAGGTAGTTATAGGATGAAGGTAGTAAAACCCTTGACCATTCACACACCACTTTCACCCCACGTGGCATACCTCCATCAAAATGGTATGTATCGCTACTATCACCTACACTTGACCTTAAGTGTAGGGGAGACCCACCTCTTACGCGTTAAATAAGCGTAGAGTCAGGCTCATGACTCGAACAAAAATAAATGCTTATTGGAAGGCAACCCAATCTGTTATTTTCTTGCATATTAGGTGTGTCTTGTGTGTCTTGTGTGTTTGTTTTGAGTCATATGATTGTGTTAACTATTTTTGTGGTTTTTGTAGTAAATTTTTCTTTCCCATAAATGGAAAGTAGTAATAGTATAGTTATGAATGTACCTTGATCGTCGAGGATTAGAATAAGGCACTAATCGACCCCTAACGTACGGTTGGGTGTAGTGATCCTTAGTCCTTAACGTACCGACTCGAAGTGCGTAAAGAGGAGCGAAAGATTTAATTCCTAGTAAGTGGCGACATCTGTCCCCATTCTGGAAGGGCAATCGAAGTAGCCAACACCTTGAGTCAAAAGAGATGGATAAATTGAGTTGGATAAGATTGCTTAAGAATTGTGTGTGGTTTGCTCGACATGATTAGTGGTTATTGTTGATGTGATGTATATATATTTTGTTCATCAAGGATTTGTAATAGAACACTAGCGAACCACCTGACTTAAAGTTTTAGGTGTCAGTCGGTATTATCCTTGATGGAACGTATATATGCTGCGCGGAATCTGACTGCTGGAGAGAAGATCGAGAGCCCTAATGGAACTCAATGGCGACATCCGTCGCCATTTCCCCAGGGGAGGATCAATCAGAATAGCTTACGTCTAGAGTCTAAAGGAATGAAGTTGGGAATTTAGAAGAAATTGTCTAACGAATGTGGGTTGTGGTCTAGATGTGATCAGTCTATACGTCCGATAACCGATACGATGTATTGGGATTGAACTGATCGCGATAATCGTCCAGTGAGGGACAATTAAAACCGCCGTGTTTGAAGAACACAGGTATTAAATCCTTGATGCCCGAATAAATTCTATTGACCTTTTAAGTTTTCTTGCGGAGCTATCGCCGCCGAATTATGCGCAAAATATGCTCTATGTGTTATGTACTTTGATTAATGGTAAGCGCTTAGGCCGCTTTTGTGTTGCCAATAATATGGCATTAAGTTTTGGATTAATGGGTATTTCTACCCGGATATGAGTAAAAGCAGGATCGCCGGAATCTCCGCTGCCTGATTATGTGAAAAAGTATGTAAACTAAAATGTCTAAATGCTATTGTCTGATATATGATATGGTATGGATCGACTGGGTACGCCTACCTATGGTTCATATGCGAAGGCTTCATGGTAAGCTAGCATGGTTCATATGCGAAGGCTCCATAGTAAGCTAGCATGGTTTATTTGCTAAGGCTTAATTATAAACAAGCATGATAAAATGCCTAAGTAAAGCTAGGCCGAAATACGAAACCATTATAAAGTGGCCAATATGTGATTATGTATAAATAGTGCTATGGTACGTTCGATGGAGTTGTGTATCCTCCGGATTATTTTCGCAACCGGTGGTGCATTATTAAATGAGACCGGGAGGGCGACGTATATTTTGGTTTTGGTTAGCGACATATATTTTGGTTTTAGTTAGCGACATATATTTTGGTTTTGCGTAAGCGATGTGCGCTTTTTTTGTTAGCGTGATCACCAAACTAAGATTTGGGTTGATCTTTCGTTCAAAGTCTTCCTTTGAGAACGACGTGATGATTTTTCTCGGATATTTCCGTGACTTGTTTACGTCCTCTTTTGACAAGAGCGATTCGGCGTATATGATTGATTTTCATTGGTAGATTTACCATTTGTCTTTATGTTAATTTTTCGCCTTGTATTTAGCGAATGTAACATCGCGTATCCGTCGCGTGAGAACGTATGAGTTCGTTCGAAGATGAAAGCCTATATCTCTATGTATAAGTTTAGAACGAATAAGTCGAATTGAGCACCGGGACGACGCTCCCTTAAGGTGAGTAGAATGTAACAACCCGAGTTTTAGGCCGACGTTTATCCCGAGCCACGATTTATTTTCTACTATTGATATGGAATAGTCATTTTTTGTTTTGGGCGATTTGGTAAAAATTATTATTTTTGGCTATTTCGCAAGCCGTGTTTTGAATATCTATCCGTTTGAGCGTTTGAGAAAATTTGAAATTTCATATTTTTGCGTCGAGAGCGAAATTTTATTTATTTTAGTGTTTTATGGCTTTCTCCAAGTTTTCGTAGAAAACGTGTTAAAAGTCGTGTTATACGTGGTTTAACATTTTATTAAATGTTTTAAAATAAGTGGGACGAAATAAAAATATTTACGAAATTTTTATCCCGAGCCTTGGTCGGCTATATAACGAAACAAATAACTTTGTACTAAAAATAAAAGGACTTTAAGGAAGGAGGGACCACTTGTGCCAAAGTGCCAAACTTATTTCCTATAAAAGGAAGTTATACTTCCTCATTTTTACACTTTAGAAAAATCATCTCCTTTGTCTCTCTTCTTCTTGCTTCGACCGACCACCAAACCCACACCCATTTCCCGTCGATTTTCTGACATGCATTAAGATCCGTTTACAAAATATTGATCCTTACACAAAACTAAACATATCCCGACTTGAATTTTTGACATGCAACAAGTATTTGTGGAGTTTGAGTTCGGGCCGAGTTATGGTCGAAATGAGTTAAAAACATTGTTTGTTGGTGATAAATAAACATTGTAGCTAGTTGGTTCGATTGAAAAAGTGTTCGGTTTGTGTTTTGGGTCTCGTCTGAGGTACAGCCAACAAAGGGGGAAAGCCGAAAACAATTTTGTATTGGTTGTAAGTATTTTATTTACGTTGTCGTAATGTTATTTTTATTTTGCATTGCGTTTCGATTATTGCATGTGATGGAATTCAATTGAATCTTGCGTTAGACTAGATTAGAAATGATGTGGGATGATAAAAATAGGCTAGTTGATAGTATTTTGATGTTGTCAAAAGCCAAAATGGCCGTTTAAAGTGTTTTCGAAAATGGATTTTCGAGCACAAAGTTTGGATCGTATTTCGAGGTTCAAGATTTTGTATAATCTGATTTTTGATTTTGAAAGATGATAGAGTTTGTCCTAACGATCGTATCGATATGTGGATCGTCCCGTAACTGTTAAAAACGAAGAAGTTACGGCGAAACAAGTTTTGGAAATTTTAATCTTCCAAACAACTATTTTGGCTTATTTAATAAGCTGAAAGATTTTTAAATGGCCGTTTTTGTGACACCCCGTAAGAAAATTTTGATTCTCTTTGCGTTAAGTAAAAGTCATGTACTGCAAGTTTGCAAGTTTACCGTAAATTTCAACGAGAGGTCATTTTGTGACCGTCAATGCATTACTTTTGTCATGGAAAATCTAAATTGCACGCAAATATCACCATTATTACTGTGTGTCTGAAAGGATATTTTAGAACGCGTAACGATTTCTTAGTTCATTTTTGTGAAACGAGGCCATTTACTGGTAACACTTTATGAGACCTCCTACGTACAAATTAATAACCATGACAACTATAAATGGGTTTAACAAAGATAAAATAACTAATACAAAAACCCATATCAGATATATATATATATGCATATAAACACATATGTCAACTAATATATATATATATAATGAGAAAACACCATCATTACCAAACCTTATACACTACCCTACCCATTTCTTACTTTGACAACTTCTATCACATGATACGTCTTATACATCTGATACAATTTGAAATGGAAAAGGTAATAATAATAGAGATTCCTTAATAGTATTAGAAAAAGAGACAATGATGATAACAATATTAGAATTATTGCCCTGGTGTAACAGTGTACATGGTATGCATTCACATGCAATGTTTCTGTAACTAAGCCAACAATTTACATATAAAAGAGGAACCATGTACGAACCAGTTTATCTCAACTAAAACCTAAAAACAAAGACTACACAAATCGGTGGGAGTTAGGCTTTCACTTTCGTTGGATTCAAGGGCTAAGGAGCGTTGGGTTCGAATTAGTGTTAATCAAGGGTTGGTTCAAGCTTCTCGTCATCGTCATGCCTCGACCCATTTAGCGATACTTGGACCTTTGTAAGTTACCCTTGTGGCTTAATGTTGTCATACCATGTTACCGATTTGTAGTTTAATAGGCGACGTGAATAAACACGTCAAGGTCTTAGCAAAACTAGACAAGGGTCTCGACCTCGCACGACAAACATGCGACATGCATGGCACCGTCCATACATGGCCTTATAGAGGTGAGTGTGCCGAGCTCTTGTCGTGCTACGCATGTAATATGCACGTACACATTCGACCTAGCGCAACCTAGTCTCAAGCATGTTGAAAATAAATTTTTTTGTAAAAACTTCAGCTAGCAAAACCGATATTCATAACTGGATGGAAACGTTGGCACTAGGGATGAAGTAGGAACTAGGTTTATCTTTCAAATGACTTGTCCGATGGTTAGCATCATAACCCCATGATACTTTAGCATGGCTGCATCATGAGACCCAACTCATGTTGCACATAAATAAGCCAGGAGAGGGTTACTACCCTTGCCAAAATAACGGCCCACGCGAGAAACAAAAACCTCGTCCTTGTGGTTCGTTACTAGACATAGCAATGGGGCAAACCAAATAGACATTCCTTCTGTAGAAACCACGAGAAGCCGTTTTAGCTCAAGGTGGGACGTCGCAGTTCATAAGAAAACGAAGCAACTCATGCTTGTTGTTTCATACAAAAGCCTCGCGCCTACTCGACCAACTTATACCAAATCACACGCAACGAGCCATGGAAAGTTATTGCTGCTGTTACGGTCATGCATCCTGCAAAGGACAAAAAGATCGTCCTCGTGTCTTGATTTGAAGTCTTCTTGTTGCTAACTAAACAAGTTGTAAACATGCAAAGCGGATAGGAAAATTAGTATATATATATATATATATATATATATATATATATATATATATATGTGTGTGTCGTTAGGCAGAAAACAGTGAGTATTAAACTCACTGTTATGGTGTCGGATGAACAGCAACAAGAAAAGGGAAGGAAAAGAAACCATGTGACCATTTTATATATATACATGAAGTAGGAGAAACAAAAAAAACCAAGTGGGTAACCCACTGTACTCGACCCAAAAGCAGAAAATGCAAGGGAAGTGGGTGGCCATGTAGGGACTTCATTATTGAATTAACACTATTAATGTTTACTTGTAAATATAGACACCAAGAAATATAGAAACGTACTTGTCTTCGAGTCTTTGGTCCACCTTATGTCGAGACTTGAAGGGGGTAAACTCATTATCGAGACCGGGATTACTCGAAATTAGGTAATTATATAAAACACGATTTAAGACAAGTAAGAGTAATATAACGAAATTTATAAACAAATTTAACGCGGTTTATAAAACTTATTTAACGTTAAAAGAATTTTAAAGTTCATTCGGATTTTTAAACATGAAAAGTTATACAAATGTTGCATATATTATATGAGGGATTAAAAATATATTTTATTTGAACGAGTCGAGTGAACCATGAGATGTAAAACTGATAATTACATGAATTAATTAACGAATACGTCATAAATAAATAACGCTGATGAGAAAATACATATCATACTTTAGTAACTTACAAATAATGTTTATATTTTCTTTAAATATAAATCACATGGACTTGTGAATATAAATTGCGACGCGTGATAGTATAGATTCCTGTATAGATACTTATAATGATAAAGTCATCCATAGAGCCAACGGTTTGACCAACACTTGGGAAAACATAGAACATTACCTCATAAGCGACCATGCCTTTGACCAATTGCATAATTTACTGCATACAAAATTTTAGATTGTAAACTCAGATTTGTTGTAATTACTTAGGTGTTTTGACTGAGTCACTAGTTGACGTGCTTTAATCCATTACCAATCTTCGACGATTAACTGTCAATGTGAGTTTTCATAGCCCCTGCTTTACTGTTTTCAATCATCTTTTGGGGTGAGAACATTGCTTATTTTTAACAGTTGAACACAAGTACATTTACTGATTTACTATTGGGTCTAAGTCCCTATTCAACCCATATTGCTATATTGCCTAATTTATCATGAACCGTCAATTCCTTGATCAATTAGATTGGTTGAGAGAGCGCGAATGTTATGGATAGATCTATCGGGATTGACATCCCTGTTTGTCTTGGACTGACATTAGTCAAGCAAACACAGTTTCATTTGAGTTAGTTACGGATGTCGCGGGTTGAACATCTGCATGGGCTTATCTATGATGATACATGTTAACGCTTCGGTGTCATGAGCTTAGACAATAGTAAATACTTTTCATTGTAATATATAGGATTGCTATATTTCATGCTATGGTTATAAATCTTGTGGTTCATCACTATTATCAAACAACAAAACCTATGAACTCACCAACTTTATGTTGACACTTTAGCAATGTTTTCTCAGGTGTTCTATCTTACGGAATATAAGGAGTCTGCATTGGTATATTGGCATGTAGAGGTCTATCTCTCGTATCAAGTCCTCTTCACGCCATGAAGTCACAATCCCAAATCCAGTCTTCCGCTGCAGTGAATTTGGGGGTGTGATAGATTGGTATCAGAGCCCTTGGTTATAGAGAACTAGGTTGCATTTGTAACTCTAGACTATAACTGGCTCTTAAGGAATATCAGGAATTACATACGCAACTATCTATTGCTATTTACTTCTACTGTTAACAGTCTCTGCTTGGCAACAATATCATAAAAATTAAACTTGCCTGGCGTGGGAAACGTGACTACACATTATATCATTCGCCATCTTTGGAAAACGTATCATTATGCGATTAGTATTTGTATCATCCTAGCGCAGGGAAACTATCATGACTCTCACCAAATAATTAACCCTATAACCAACATCGCACTACGAAGAGTCACCTACACAATATTATGGATTTTGTCAGTAATTACATCCTTACTATCTCATTTTATGAGGGTTACCTACATAAAACACTTCGGGATACCTTATAATCACCCACTATTTTAATTCACTACACAAAGGACTCCTTATAGCAAACTGTTGTAAAATACCCTTTACTAATACCCAAGTTTTGTCAGTTTTGTATACCCTTTTAAAAAGATTTCCAAGTATTAAAAAAAACCTACTAAAAAGCATGTTCCTCTTACACCAATAATTGGCGATTTTGCTCATCATCGGGTAAAACGTGAAACAAACAAATCTTATAATGAGACGAAAAATGAAAATCAAGCCTCGGTATAAGTAATGTCATTAGTCGCCTATTAGCAGTACAAACTGGAAGACATAATTAAGTGTTTACAACAGCCCTGTGAGTTCTTGAATATCATGAACTTATGGATATGCACCCTATTGACGAATTCTCCACACTTCCCAGTCACGGCTTAGCACTTAATAAGGATAACGCTAGTTAATTGCGGAGTGATGTTCCAAACGAAACATAGAACCTACCAATGCAAAATCAAACACTACTAGACATATCCTCGAGGACATAGTATGCTATAACGTCAAAAACACGCAATCATACATGTATCTCAAAGAAATAGTGGCACCCTCACGCTTATTTTTACCCAAATTATGGAATATAGGAGAGGAATAGACAACCATATTTTGTCATTTGCCAGGATGTAATTCAGAGAAATGGCGCTCATTCTCTTTCACAGTAGCGTACCCTGACAACTCCCCGAAACCAGGAGAGCCGCACAGGACATTTCCAATCAAGAAGACTTGCTCGCAGCCTCTACAGGCAATCCAAATACCTAAAACTTGAACTAACTTTGACACCCTGCTTAAGGGCAACGTGAACACTCACTGAGAAATAAATAAACTCAGTGTTCAATGCAATAATTCACAAGCACCGGGGCCATATCGATAAAGAAGTTGATCACCATCATCGCCATTCTTCCAGCTGCATACCTTCTTGACGGTTAAACCAACATCGAGGACTTCGAACTCAACCCAGAAGATGTGACGGCCAGACTAGAGGACCTGGAAGTAGAGATTGACACTCTTCATGCAGACACCGAGGGCAAAGAGCTCCTAATCTTTGAATTGCAGGATTCTCTCGCAGTTGCCGAGAGTGAGATCGCAATATTGCAGATAAGGGTAGTTGATACCGAGAGCAGGCGTGCTGAGGATCATGAACAAATTCATGCAGAAATTCTAGCCGCCTGGCATGTAAGCAAGACAGCCACACTCGCTATTAAACAATGTATCCCAGCTTGCAAGGAAATTAATAAAGACTTGTACTTTGCTTTCATGAAATAATAAATGAAATAACAATTCTGCCCTAAAAAGTTTCTGAGTACATTTACCCAGTATAAGGGAAACCATATAATTGATAATCTTTGGAATCAAATGACAAGCATCGTTATGTGTCAAGGAAATAACACTTATCGAAAGTACTGCTCAGTGCAAAAAAAGTATGCTCGGGCCCCAACAACTGAAAGGAGGTACAATCATGTGGCCAGGAAATGGAATAGAGAAAGTATTTCTGAGGAAAATATGAAACTTAAAGGATCATTTCAAAGGGGCCACACATAGTACTTCAGACAAGACACAGTAACCCCTACACAAAATCAAATTTATTTCCTCTACAATTCAACATTTTGTCAGTCCAAAATAAATTTCTCTCATCAATAAACGCCTTTTCAAATAAATACTAAAATACATCTGAAAGATTACCAAGTAATGACTTCCAATCATACCAAGATGCGAGGAGGGGTACATAGCAATATATGATTATAACGAGATAGGGTGATTTGAGTGAAAACAATAAATAAAAATCGCGGAAAAGTCAATCACCCAGATCCAATAATATTTTGTTCATAATACAACTGAATACAAAATATAGGGAATTACAACAAAAGTGACTAAATTGCCTAAAACGACTGATACATTCACGCGTGAAAAAGAAAACACATCGGACTTGATCAGCAAAAATAAGCAATGTGTTGATTATGATCATGACTTGGGAGTGACAAATTCGATTGGGGAACCATTGAGGATTGGTAAATCAACAGTTTTCGAGGAAAAGGAGGAGAAACGTGACATTGTGAAGTGAGAGATAAATTAAGATGAGGAGGGAGTAAAGTGAAACTTATAAGAAAAGGGGGTGGCATAATGGGTAAGAGTTGGGAGGAATATCGATTTAAAATATTCATGTCTAGCAAGAGCGATTACGACCAAACCCTAAACTTACAACAAAAGTTATTATTCGAAATAACTTATACGCTGAGATAATAATTTTTTCAAACACATAGATAATACTCGACAACATATCAAACGATATGCACGTAGTAAGATAAACACATAAGGTGAACATAAACTTTCATAGGACCACATGTGTGGTAGAAAGTAGTAAGGAAATAATAAACCAATTGATATATAACCTAACACCATTCATCAGATACTTGGGGGATACGACAATGTATACACACTACGAGTCTCTAAACCAACTACGCTATAATCACAAACAAATAAAGAAAAAGAGATGTCAATGTAAACCTAAGGTATACATAGCCTGATCAACTATGTATAAGTTAGATCGACAAAGATATGCTCAATAATAGTCTATATGTGTATGTGGAATAACCAGTTTGAAAGTATGCTCCTTTATTCATTCAACACATTCAAGATAAAGCCCAGAACAACTATGAAAAACTACGATACATCAAGGGCACATCACGAGAATTTAACCATACGTAAACGAAACAAAGTTAAAGATGAAACATCCGACAATTTTCCTGGGGGATTCAGAATCAGAGTAATTAAAATGCCCAAGAACAAAACGGTAATACAACCCGCTCGCCTACCGGCGGAAGCTACTTCTTCCAGAAAACTTCCATGCCTATCGCCATAATGATGAGTGGCACAATAAGCCCTAGTATTGCAACGATGTACTGGTGATCCTCTTCCTGTGGAACACTCGCCAAATAACAACCAACCACCACTACGAACACAACCGCAATCAAGGGACAAGATTGACTATTTTATTCTAAGACGATGAAAAATTTAATGTAAGGAAACTTATTTTACATTTTTGACAACTTCAAAGACAAATGGCAAGTGTAATATATATATAATGGAGGTAACGGTTCGCCACATTCTAGCCGTTGGAGCCCCACTTGCCACTTTTGTCCTTTTCTTAACTCACGCCATAAATAAGACGCTTAAATTCAGGGCAAAAGTTTCCGACTTGAAGGACTACGACACCCCATAAAAATTTAATTCTTATTTTCAAACCCTTAAGGTAAAATAAATCACCGAAGGGTTTCAAATTGTTAGAATAATTACTTTGGGAAAAAGTTTAAAAATTAATAACACTATTCCTAAATCACTTTATAATACTGAAGAGGGACAACAATCATGTTCACTCAATTATTCAATACAGAATTATCACGCAAACACTTTAAAATACTAGGTGGAAACAGTAGTCAAAATCACTCAATTGTTCCATTCAAGATGTATCATGGCAAGGCAACAGTCACGAAGCAAACATTTTTTTTATGATACTATAGAGATCAAATGCATTCGTTAGAACTTACTAGATTACTTACATAATAACCGTTGGTTTGCAAAAGTGGAAATACAAGTACATAGTTTGAGGCAACAATGTTTTATTCAAAGCAGTACAACAACATGGTTACAGCAATCCTTAGACCATTAATCAGATGACTCACATTCTGAGTCATACCTCACTACCCCAAATTCTAAAAAGAATGCATCATTTTTGGCTTGTTCTTGCCTAATTTTCTCCTCTTGTACCTTTTTGTTCATGGCCTCTTCTTCCAACATTCCTTTTTGAGCTTCTTCATCCATACGGAGTTGATGTAACTCTTTCTCAGTAAGAGGGCAATTAGTCTGTGACGACGAACAGCCTATACCTCCGTGGGTACGGCCGGAGTATTTTTCCTGAAACCAAGCCGACTTAGCACCCATTTGTTTCTCTAGTTGTGCCGCCTTTCCGTACATGGAAAGATGCAGCTTGCGATCCTTTTCAGAACTTTCTTTTAAAAGAGTGCAAATCAAAGCACGGCTCTCTCGAGAAATGTCGTTGCATTTCTCATAAGCTTTTCTAAGATCATCCCTGACGGCGCATGAATCTTCAAACTGAAAAGCTAAATTCAAAAGCACCTCCTGACGACCCTTATCTTCATTAATTAATCTTTGCACCAAGGCTTCGACTTCGAAATCAGTATGAGGAAGCGAACAGGCCATTTGAAGTATTTTGTAGTAGAAGGTAAGTTTGATAATTTGAGAGGAATGAGATGGTATTTATACGACAAAAATGGGAGGGGGAAAAATTTGACATTTTGTTATCAACGGATATATTCCTACACATTTTGTCGTATTAACTCGTTCTGATAATGGGATATTCAGTAGGGAATACGCAATGACGAGTTCAAGAACAAATACCCTCACTTGTTTTGCAAATTCACAATCTCCTGCAACGTCTTGATTTCGGGATGAAATCTTCTAACCTAGGGAGGCTGTGTGACCACGCCGTCAAGAAAAAATTGATTTCTCTTTGGTTTAATTAAATGTTCATGTACTGCAAGTTTGCAAGTTTACCGTAAATTTCAACGAGAGGTCATTTTGTGACCGTCAATGCATTACTTTTGTCATGGAAAATCTAAATTACACGCAAATATCACCATTATTACTTTGTGTCTGAAAGGATATTTTAGAACGCGTAACGATTTCTTAGTTCATTTTTGTGAAACGAGGCCATTTACTGGAAACACTTTATGAAACCGCCTACGTACAAATTTATACCATGACAAACTATAAAATGGGTTCAACAAAGATAAAATAACTTATACAAAAACCCATATCAGATATATATATGCATATAAACACATATGTCAACTAATATATATATATATATAATGAGAAAACACCATCATTACCAAACCTTATACACTACCCTACCCATTTCTTACTTTAACAACTTCTATCACATTGATTCTTCTTTAAATGATACATTTGAAATGGAAAAGGTAATAATAATAGAGATTCCTTAATAGTATTAGAAAAAGAGACAATGATGATAACAATATTAGAATTATCGCCCTGGTGTAACAGTGGGCATGGTATGCATTCACATGCAATGTTTCTGTAACTAAGCATCCACACACCTAACAAAATCATCTACAAAACAACAACCACAATCACCAACGATTTACATATAAAAGAGGAACCATGCACGAACCAGTTTATCTCAACTAAAACCTGAAAACAAAGACTACACAAATCGGTGGGAGTTAGGCTTTCGCTTTCGTTGGATTCAAGGGCTAAGGAGCGTCGGGTTCGAATTAGTGTTAATCAAGGGTTGGTTCAAGCTTCTCGTCATCGTCACGCCTCGACCCATTTAGCGATACTTGGACCTTTGTAAGTTACCCTTGTGGCTTAATGTTGTCATACCATGTTACCGATTTGTAGTTTAATAGGCGACGTGAATAAACACGTCAAGGTCTTGGCAAAACTAGACAAGGGTCTCGACCTCGCACGACAAACATGCGACATGCATGGCACCGCCCATACATGGCCTTATAGAGGTGAGTGTGCCGAGCTCTTGTCGTGCTACGCATGTAATATGCACGTACACATTCGACCTAGCGCAACCTAGTCTCAAGCATGTTGAAAATAAAAATTTTTGTAAAAACTTCAGCTAGCAAAACCGATATTCATAACTGGATGGAAACGTTGGCACTAGGGATGAAGTAGGAACTAGGTTTATCTTTCAAATGACTTGTCCGATGGTTAGCATCATAACCCCATGATACTTTGGCATGGCTGCATCATGAGACCCAACTCATGTTGCACATAAATAAGCCAGGAGAGGGTTACTACCCTTGCCAAAATAACGGCCCACGCGAGAGACGAAAACCTCGTCCTTGTGGTTCGTTACTAGACATAGCAACGGGGCAAACCAATACGACATGTGACGAACCACCGCGAGCCGTTAGCTCAAGGTTGGGACAAGGGAAGTCGCCAGAGTTCCTAAGAACCAAGAACTCATGCTTGTTGTTTCATCAAAAGCCTCGCGCCTACTCGACCAACTTATACCAAATCACACGCAACGAGCCATGGCAAGTTGTTGCTTCTGTTACAGCTGTGCGTCCTGCAAAGGACGAAAAGATCGTCCTCGTGTCTTGAATTGGAGTCTTCTTGTTGCTAACTAAACAAGTTGTAAACATGCAAAGCGGATAGGAGAACTAGTATATATATATATATATATATATATATATATATATATATATATATGTGTGTCGTTAGGCATAAAACAGTGAGTATTAAACTCACTGTTATGGTGTCGGATGAACAGCAACAAGAAAAGGGAAGGAAAAGAAACCATGTGACCATTTTATATATATACATGAGGTAGGAGAAAAAAAAACAAAGTGGGTAACCCACTGTACTCGACCCAAAATCAGAAAATGCAAGGGAAGTGGATGGCCATGTAGGGACTTCATTATTGAATTAACACTATTAATGTTTACTTGTAAATATAGACACCAAGAAATATAGAAACGTACTTGTCTTCGAGTCTTTGGTCCACCTTGTGTCGAGACTTGAAGGGGGTAAACTCATTATCGAGACTGGGATTACTCGAAAGTTAGGAAATTATAAAACCACGATTTTTGACAAATAATGAGTAATGATAACGAAATTTATAAACAAATTTAACACGGTTTATAAAACTTATTTAACGTTAAAAGTATTTTAAAGTTCATTCGGATTTTTAAACATGAAAAGTTATACAAAGGTTGCATATATTATATGAGGGATTAAAAATATATTTTATTTGAACGAGTCGAGTGAACCATGAGATGTAAAACTGATAATTACACGAATTAATTAACGAATACGTCATAAATAAATAAACGCGATGAGAAAATACATATATACTTAGTAACTTACAAATAATGTTTATATTTTCTTTAAATATAAATCACATGGACTTGTGAATATAAATTGCGACGCGTGATAGTATAGATTCCTGTATAGATACTTATAATGATAAAGTCATCCATAGAGCCAACGGTTTGACCAACACTTGGGAAAACATAGAACATTACCTCATAAGCGACCATACCTTTGACCAATTGCATAATTTACTGCATACAAAATTTTAGATTGTAAACTCAGATTTGTTGTAATTACTTAGGTGTTTTGACTGAGTCACTAGTTGACGTGCTTTAATCCATTACCAATCTTCGACGATTAACTGTCAAGGTGAGTTTTCATAGCCCCTGCTTTACTGTTTTCAATCATCTTTTGGGGTGAGAACATTGCTTATTTTTAACAGTTGAACACAAGTACATTTACTGATTTACTATTGGGTCTAAGTCCCTATTTAACCCATATTGCTATATGGCCAATTTATCATTTGCCCAATTTATCATGAACCGTTAATTACTCGTAAGCGCGAATGTTATGGATAGATCTATCGGGATTGACATCCCTGTTTGTCTTGGACTGACATTAGTCAAGCAAACACAGTTTCATTTGAGTCAGTTACGGATGTTGCGGGTTGAACATCTGCATGGGCTTATCTATGATGATACATGTTAACGCTTCGGTGTCATGAGCTTAGACAATAGTAAATACTTTTCATTGTAATATATAGGATTGCTATATTTCATGCTATGGTTATAAATCTTGTGGTTCATCACTATTATCAAACAACAAAACCTATGAACTCACCAACTTTATGTTGACACTTTAGCAATGTTTTCTCAGGTGTTCTATCTTACGGAATATAAGGAGTCTGCATTGGTATATTGGCATGTAGAGGTCTATCTCTCGTATCAAGTCCTCTTCACGCCATGAAGTCACAATCCCAAATCTAGTCTTCCGCTGCAGTGAAATTTGGGGGTGTGACAGTTTTGAGCACCTTCGAGTCCGTTTTAGCCTTCCGGCGAAGCACGAAAGTTGTTCGGAATGTCGTTGTACTTTGCCGCGAGACTTGTTAGTTTTAAAATCGCATGATAACGGGTCAAAATTGAAAGTCAAATTTCTGCAATTTATTAAAAATGTAATAGTTGCTGGCAGATTCTTGCAGGGCATTTTGGTCATTTTTCGTCACGTTCCAGGTCTCGGCTAAAACTAAAAAGTTGTCCGGAACGTCGTTTTGCATAAAATCTCTTTAGAGTCCGAGTCGTGAAAATGGGATATAGCGGGTCATTTTGTACGGGTCAGATTTAAGTAAAAGTATATATGTTAAAAGGTCAAACATTGACTTTTAAAAGTCAACTAGGTTAATATGAGACTTGTTGGGTTTTATAAAGATAATAAACACTATTATTATTACGATCATGATATTTTGGGTTTGACGACTTTAATGAACGTGGACGTTTCTAAATATAGTAACTTTCTAAAAATAGAAAGTTTCCAAAATAGAAAGTTTTCAATAAAGTAATACAACTTATGTTCGAAAGAAAGATAGTATCTAAAGTATACTAAGTGTTAGGATCTAGGTCGCGCAAGAGGATTTCTCATCACATGTGTATTTTATACGATTTCTATCGTTGCGATGTACGCATCATTCGATCGTACTTTATTATATAGTAACCGAGCGACATAATTATAGGTCGCGGTCAAGTTTGTTATCGTTGACGTTTCGTGATTGATTGATTATTGATCAGGGTCTTCAATCAAGGTGAGTTCATAGCCTCGCTTTTGAACTGTTTTTCAATGTTTTATAATCCCACGAGGGGGATACATGCTTGTTTTGAAAATGGAACACAGGTAACATTATGTGTACTTCTTGTTTGTTCTGGAAAGTGGAACGCAATTAGTTTTAAACATACTTGTTACTTGTTTATAAATTGAACATAAGCAGTTTGATATATGCTTGATGTTGTGGTTTGTTCTAAAAATAGAACGCAAGTGTTTTGAAATGATATTATGATTTCATTGTCATGAGTTTATGCCTTTGACTGTGTACTCGTTAATCACCGAGGAGGTGAACGTTGAATGCATTAAATAGATCTATTGGGTTTTGTCACACCCCCAAACGGGGCCTAGTCGGAAACACGTGTCCGGGGGTGTGACGTCATAATACACATCACACAAGATACAAAGAACGACCAGTTATTAAATATAATGATAAAAGTGTTAAGGTTCGGTACATGGGCTCATAAAAGTTGGAAATTGGTAATGGAGCTTGCCAAGCTGCTACCCACCAAGTAAAACATGTTTTTGGTGGAACCAAATGCCGTTCTACGTTATAAATGTTTTTGTGGAACAACAACTGCTCTAATCGTTACTATGAAACTCTAATGATTCACTCAACCATTGTGTTTGACGTTTTTAAGCATGTATCTCAGGATTAGGTGGTTTTTTCTTGCTTTGGACGGGAAGGAACGCTAGATAATCGAAGGACACGGACTTGGTGAAATTTTCATACGTTTAAATAAGGGGAAATTTAAGAAAATGGCGTCGTGTTGTGACTTATTAAAAATACGTTTTCTAAACTGGTTTGGGACCTTTGTAACTCTGATTTTTCTAATAAATCGAAAGTGATTTTGTTTTATAAACGTTTCTTTTGATGTCGTTTACTGTGACTCGTGTGCATGTATTATGAAGTAGCACCACAATGTTGTATTCCGCTGCGTTGTAAATTTGGAGGTGTTACAGAATGGTCTCAGCGCACTGGTTATAGCTGTAACACCCCCAAAATGGCTTGCAGCGGAATATGAGTCAGGGGGCGTGTTACTTCATAGATCAACAACACAAGATATACATAGAACGACCATTAAAAGTCGTAAAAACGGATACATTGGATTTTAGCAAATATCTGTTACAAAAAGCCCGAAGCTTAACTTGTTCGACATTAATAGTACAAAGATACTAGTTCATAACACATTTTCCCAAAAACATATGCAACCAAATCTTTAACATGATATCCCAAAACATATAATCACCAATGTATCCCAGCACCTCGTTCCTATTGACCTCTTGAAAAACATTGCTTTAAAACTTCAACAATAATGTTGGTGAATTCAATGAGGTTTTAATAAATCGATAATGCAAGGCCACAAATCACCCATTTGTATGATAATGCAACAATGCAAGTACATCACATAAATGCAAATTAATCGTTTCGCCCTAAGCTTCATACACTAGAAGGCTCGTACAATAATATTATTGCAAAGTGTAAAATGCCCACAATGCCCGTATGGATGTTCTAACCCGCAACATCCCCAGTCCGACATGGTATACATTCGTTATCGCCCCGCATAAATTACCGGCACATGTGAGCATAGACTCACCCGAAACGGATGTCAAATCCCAAATAGATCTATTCATTTTCATTACATTCCGCGCTTACCCTCCAAGTAATTAACCAGTTCATATAATGGGCACTACTGGTTTATCGCTACTTAGGCCAACACGTAAATCATAATATAAAATTTAATTACCAACTTGTGTCCCAAAGTAGAAAACATCGCATGTTTCTCACCGCCCCAAATACTATAAATCAAAATCATTTAAAACCATGGGCTATGAACTCACATGGAAAAAGCACCTTGAAGTTCCGTAAAATCAAATAATTCACAGACAATGCGTCACGGTAACAACCGAAAGCAACCTAATCAAACATAGCGATCGTATAAGCACTACGCATTTCAAATAACTAGAACCAATATATAATCTATATTGCTTACACAACATCAATCGCGTTTAGTGAAAAATCAATTTATAAAGTTACAAACTTTATAAATATAATATAACCCTTTAGTAAAAAGACCTAACTTTTTACGTTCAGTCCGTTTATGGCGTTTCTTACGTCACAAGGCTTTCCGTAATAAGACCGATGTAACAAAATATGACATTTTTTAGGTTTTTGCGTCCACGGATAACACTACTTTTTACTGTTCACATCAGTTAAAAATTAATTTATATTAAATTTATAATTGTACAAACCCGAAAATGTAATAACTTATTCGTTTTAAACCATTGTTAGCGATTCCTTTCCGAACACGTCTTGTAATTAATAGGAGTAAAATCAAAATGATTCAACATTTTATAATTTTTGGTCTGCTGATGAATAGTGATTTTTACTGTTCATAGTTTTATAAATTACTTAATAAATTTAATTTATCGTAACGCCTTATTTTATTCATTGTTTTAAGCTCCGTTTTAGTGATTCTTTCAGGCAACATTCTCGTAATTGAAATCTCTATTATTTATGAGGTTTACAAATCATAAATATTTCCTGAGATTAACATTAACTTTTATAAAAAAGTTTTTAAAAAGTATTTTTATACTTTTTTTAAGTATATAAACTTGTGAAAGTCATAACTTCTTCGTTATTAATTGAAAAATTACGATTCTTATCATTTTGGAATCCTAAAAATATGTACAATATGTGAAAAATACTAAACCTTCTGTTTTAGAAGTATTTTATAACTTGCTTTTATAAAGTTTATTTTATAAAACCGGTATTAACGTAAATTGTATTTTTATCATATCTTTCTCGTTATTAATCTGTTTTTCGAGTTTCTTACCTTTTAGAATCGTCATGAGGTACCTAATCTTTCCCTAAATGTAAAACCCACTATCTTGGATTCGAATCCAAATAGCCCTTTTTAAAACCCATGTGTATACTTATTTATATAACTTGTTTTATATACTTTTCAACCAAGTAAATTACCACAACTCCTTTACAAGTCTTTATATCATATGTCATACATAATATAATGTCCATTGGTCCATAATTTATCCAAAAATGTCCAAGAAATCACAAGACCCATTTGTGTACACACTTATTTATCTAGTAACTTTCATAAGTATCCTTTATGTACTAGTTTATACATGAACCTTTTATACATTAATCAAAAGTGTACAAGAGTTATACTTCCATTATAACATCATTTAGCTTCCATATAACTTAAATAAAATTCCAAGAAAAATATCAAAAGTCTTTGGCCACCCTTTTCCTTAAAACTCTTTTTAAGTAACTTTTAGAAACCCTAATTTATACATATACATTTTTACACTAAATCAACATGACAATAATTTTATAATCCATTTTAACATGATATCATTAACTCATAACATATGTAAAAGTGAACAAAAACAATGATCCACAAGTAGAAAACTCTTTTTACATTTTAAAAGTCCTAAATGGTGATTCTTTGCTATAAGACTAACATATGCAAAAAAACTCATGAAAGAAAAGAATAAAGGCATTTTATATAACCTTATATGAATGATGATTATGAGAAATATTGCTTAAACCCTTGTTTATGGACTTTAAACTCAAGCTGCACACTTGAAAACCATAGTTTTCTCTTAGAAAACCCCTATATCTGTGCAAAACTTGCTTTCAAATACTGTAAACCTTTAACCAACCCTTAGAAAAACACCTTAGTTATCAATAAGGAATAATGTACGAATGTTTGTATGGTCTTGTAAAATCAAACTATGGATAGTGTAAATAAAGGGGTGTTTGATGTGTAGTTTTTAAGAGCCAAAAGGGATGATAGTTTGATTTTTATCAAGTGTTTTGTGTTGTGTGTTGTTATCTCTCCTAGTTGCAAGACTTATAAGATATGAGTTAGTCAAAAAGGTGTACATGAAGTCTTGAGACAAAGATGAGGAAATCTAGGAAGTCCTTAACGGTCATGTATGTGTCCTTTCTTTTAAAAGTCTCATGTCTTATAGTTGGTGAAGTACCTATGTCAACTTGCAAGACTTTATAAGATTATATCGTTTGTATCTATCAGCATTCGTAAATCAGGCCATGGGAGGCTCATATATGATATATTTTTGTAACTTTTATGTATTGGGTATAAAAGTGGGTATTTGTTGAAGCGTATAAAAGTTTTGGTGGTTCTGGGAATGCCTAAACGTATTTTTATCGAGCGAAACAAGAATCACTTTACGCAACCGAATAAAAATACAATGAACAAGATTTAATAATTATCCCAAACTCATTACTTAACACTGCTTGAATGTAAACATTTAATAGTTGATGCCCGTTTACTTTGAACGATAATTTTTAGCTTACGCGATTTAAAACTTTAAAATTACAAGCAAACGCGTACAACACTAAAAATAAATAACGAACCTATTGACGTCGCAAATGACCCTAAAACACGGGGTGTTATAATAGCAAACTAGGTCGTTTTCAAAACCTGAACTATAACCGTTTTTTGAAAGTTTTTACGAGTCTTTCACCGTTGGTCCGATATCCGCGGCCACGCCATATGACATAGCGATGTTCCCGATCCTAGGAAGCCTTGTGTGAGGCATTTAATTGCATTCTATGTGCGTAACAAGGTGGGTAGCACGTGGTATGAATAATATGTATGTATATATGTATATATATACGGTATTCGTTCCATGAAGAACTAGATATATATATATATATATATATATATATATATATATATATATATATATATATATATATATATATATAATATATATGATGTATGTATTTTGACATTCGCTACTTGCGAAGACTTTAATTTTGGTAAGTATTGATGCTACTTGATGGATGCATCTTTGTTATATGATGATTATAATTTCGTGTATGTATAAGTGATATATGCGACCATTGCTAATATAAGCATTATGGACGCAACACTATCCCTCGATGGTGTGTTTGATGTATTGCGACTCACGTATACTTACGTCGTCCTACTCGCTCAAATTAGTTTTGACACCATGGGATTGTATATGAGTATTGTTATGGTATGTATCTAGTGTTGTTTGTGTTTTAGTTGGTTTGGTGAAAATTCCCAAGTATAAGGGTAATTACAACCGGTTAAGATGTTTACCCTTTGGTTTTGGCTCCCGAAGAACATGATTATTGATTTCGTATTTTATGGCCTTTATATATATATTAGCCAACCCTCGTACCTAACGTTGCCCATATTCTCCCTCGTATAAATAATGCCGCCGAAGTGCTGGCCGGCCTATTGTCGCATCACAAGGAGGGGAACGGGTGAACGAGTTGGTAGATGAGGTAGAGGAATGGGAAAGCCTAAGAGAGGAAATAGTGATCAAGTCGATGTTTTGGTATTAACTTTTCAAAAGGAAATTATGGTACCTGTAGAGGACCCATAGGTCTGTTACCTTCAATTGGGCTCACATCAATGGTATCCATAGATTTCAAGTTTCAATCGTATCCGTCAGCTACAAAAATTTGCCATAATTTCTTAGAGACTGCTTTTGATTAGCAGCCCGTTGGGAGTGTTTTAAAATATTTTTTATATGTGAAGACATGAGAGATTGTACTAGGAATTAGAGAAACATCCTAGGTACATGTAGGAATTCGGATGGAGTTGTATTGATACTCGACAAATGGGTTATCGCCGAAATGGCCGTCAAAAAATTAAGACAAGCATTTAAAATGAATAGTAATTCCAAGAATTTATATAGGCAACCCCTGGATGTGTAGAGGAGACTGTATGTGGGTGACGCATCGTATTGGGAACGGAGAAGCGGTTATGACTGGGAGAGTGGAGGCGGGTCGGGGTGTTGTGGGCGGGTGTCGGGGTGGTCAGGACGTGTAAGATCACTGTGTATCGGGGGGAGGTCAGGCAGCGTTGGTGTGTGGAGTGTGAGAAGGATAGATCCAGAACATCTGGTTTGTCCATGGTAGTGAGACAAAATTCGAGAGAATGAGATTCTATTCGTGACAGCGGCTCAACTAGACAAACACATCAAAATTGTGCAGACTAAAGGTTTTATTCGTTTGAGGTTATCATTGCCCTCAAAGTTTTCATCTTATCACCGGTGTCGTAATTGTGCATTCTGTAGTCATGGTTTTGATTTAGAGCCCCATGATAGCTATGTATGTGATGTTCTAGTGACATGGGTGGTTTGGGCTAGGTTGCCATGGTTACCTTAGATTTCATCCTGTTTGGATAGGATCTGGATTTTTGGGAAAATGTAGTGGTTCCCGCTAGCACTTTTTTGCGCATGTATCTTTTTTGTTTACCCTTATCCTTGTTTGGGTATTCTTTATACTTGCTATGTTAACTTTAAATCAACCTGATGACATTTTACAAATTAATGATTTTGACCCATGAATCATTTTAAACGTTTCAAAAAAAATTTATGAGTGCCATTCTATAAATCAAGCCAATTTCAAACCATTTGAAAAATCTTTATGCAATTCCAACTGAAATGATATTTTTATAGATGATGGTAAATTTTAAAATGTGTAGTCAACTTAGAAGGTCACTTGGACCTGACCTTGTGGAAGAGATCTTGATCGAACTAGTTGTTGTAAGTAAGCTTTGGAGGGACTATGGAATTTAGGTCGCCTAAAAAGTGGACCGGTTGCTTGTTATAGCGAGACTTAGTATGAAGTCGGATTGAACATCCGCATGCCGTGTATCGGCAAGTTCTCGAAGGCTAGATGTAGCGTTGAGTGCCATTGTGCAGGGGTGAATGCATATATATATATACCTTGTGGATCATAGGATTTAAATGGGTAAAATTGGTTAGATGGTGAGATACCAAGAAACCTAATACCGACATTAAGAAAAGATCTTATTGAGGTCATAAGACCGCCAAAGTGGATGAAAGCAGGGTTTTGATAACTTTGATAGTAGGGTTGTGCGGATGACATTAAATAACGTCTTATTTTATAGCATCATTTATCCCATGTTTTATAAACCCATTTTGTATAGTAATTGCAAAGAATTGTTACTTAATCGTTTATATGAGAATTGGCAGTAAATTATAGAGTACTTGTGAATATTAGCAAAAGGCCGCCATTTCTGGTAGCTTAAACGAAGATAATTGAAGATTAATATTCATCCCAACCAATACGCCGTATCCATCAAGGAAGATACGACGTATCCGTGCCTGCACTCACCAAAGACCACAAAGGAAAGAAGATCAATACGTCGTATCCAGAAGAACTTAATACGTCATATTCAAGATATAGTATGTGAATATTATGGAAGATATCAAACGTGGTCCCTACTTCAAGAAACTCCAATACGTCGTATCCAATCCCTTGGATATGCCGTATCGAACCGACTTCCAGACCCTATAAATACAAAACTCAAAAACGAGTTTTAAGTGTGCTAAATCATATTCTCGATACCTAAACCATTAAATTCGATTTTCAGAGGAGAAAAAGAGTAGAAGAGGTCGAGCAACGTTATCAATTCCATAGGAGACATCGTGTAATTCCATATACTGTAGTAATTGTTCAGTTTTTGGTATCATTCATTAACTCAGTTAGTTTACCTTGGCTAAATAATTGCTTTGTATTTATTATGATGTTTGAAGGCTAATACCTTCGGGTATTAGCCATTATTATGAAGATCTAAATGTTTGGTATTTGTTTATCTTGATTTCTTGATTTATCGTTGAAGGCCTTGTTTATGTTTATCACTTTATCTTGTTTACGTGCTTTTTGTATGCGAACCTATCATTCTAACTAGATCTTGTGATAACAGACCAAATTAATACTAGAGTTGGGGGGAGGAATGGCCTCTCTATAAGTAATATTATACATCTAGAATCATAGGATCACAAATATTGTCCTGCTAAATCTGTGTCTAGATACGCTTCGGGCTTTAACTATGTTTAATTAATATTGCCAATGGTTTTGTTATTGATCGGGTTGACTAGAAGTATACCTAGAAAATCAACAAAAAACGTTCTGATTTCCCATTAATAGTTGGACAAGTGGACTACTAGTGTATAAATCGTCTAACCGTAAGTGGGTAAAGGTCTCTAATAGCTAGGGTTTAGCAAGATCACCATTGCTATTAATCCCTAAATATATTAATAATCAGCGAATAAGGAGCTTTAATACAGATGCTTTAATTGTGCATAATTAATGTGTCTAGGTCCTTAGGATGATGTCACACCTAAGTCTTAAAATGATATAGACCGCCTTCGAGAGAAAAAATCATTGCACTTAATAAACCAAACCAACCTTTCTAACCGATTAATAATGGTTGTAATACAGCTTTCTTATATTTGGCTCACCAGGCATCTTTTATCCTTTGTTAATTTGCCTGCGTGGGTTAAAGTGCCTTGAATTGATTGCAGTCACCAACCAAACCATGCCAGTCTCTCAGGCTGAAAACCCCATTTTTCTCGTTAGAAGTTATGATTTAGACTGACATAGGATTTATAATATAATAAAATTAACATAGATTAGAAAACCAAGATATTAAAAAATTGATAGATTTAATGTCGCTTCAAGTGTTCGACACCCTGCTTACCACGAAACTACTCACGATCGGGTACGACTGCCCGTTAACGTGTTTGTTTTTTGGTTTAGTCGACAAAATAATAAATTAAAACTTGAATCATAAAAATTATACACCACACCACGACACGTTAAGATTTTTGCGGCCGCTGCCGGGGAGTGAAAATTTATCTTGATTTTTATTGATATTTCGGTTTTTTAACATAGGATATATATCAAACCCTTAGGAGTAAGTTGTAATTTCAGATTAGTGTATAATTCCTTGTATATTCTATAAATTTTGTATATTTGTATTTAATTGTTTTCTTGTATATGTGTGTTTAAATTGTTTGCGTATTTAATTGTTTTTCTCAATACACTGTTCTGGTCGATAACTCGATACGGCGTATCCACTTCCATCGGATACGGTGTATCCAACTTTTTGTACAATACAACGTATTCACTCAACAGATTAATACGGCGTATCCACTTCCATTGGATACGGCGTATCAATCATCTGGAACAAAAACAGATTCTAAGTTTTCTATATTTGATTTCCGTGCTAAAAAAATTTCTATCTTTCTTCAGAGCAAATCCTACTGATTGTTTATCCCTTGTTTCAGGTAGTGCATGACAAGGAGTTCAACAAATAAACTATTTACACCTTACGAAGAACCTGAACAAGAATTTCGATCATCTAGGTACACTTCCAAGTCACTAAGTCTTGACGAATTGAGATCTCCTAATTTCAATTTTTTTTCTGACCAAGAATACTCGGAGAAAGAAGAAGCAGAAGCAATGGCGAAAACCATGAAGCAATACATGAGCAAGACCCAATCTGACTATGAATCAGGAGTTGCTAGGCCTAAGATTGAGGAAAAAGACAGTTTTTGAACTGAAATGCAATTTACTTAAGGGCTTCGAGAAAAACACCATCTTTTAGTCGGTTCCGAATAATAGTATGCGAACGAACACATTGAGAAAGTTCTCAAAATGTTGACTTATTCCATGTTCCTAACATCACTGAGGATCAACTAATGCTCCGAGTCTTCCCTATATCCTTACTAGAGCCACAATTTCAATGGCTAAGAAACAAACCAACTGGTTCGATCAAAACTTAGGAAGATCTTAAAACTAATTTTTTAAACAAATATTGCCCAAACTGGTCCGAACTGCTGAAGAAAATGGGAGGAAATCTACAACTTTCATGCAAGAACCAGATGAAAACCATTTATCAAGGAAGGAAGCGCTTTAAAGAACACAAGATAAGTTGTCCACACCACTATTTGACGAATGCAAGAGGTAATTTTGTTCTACAATGGGTTGGATGTTCCAACACAACAGATTCTTGACTCAAGAGGTGTCGTTCCAACTAAGACAGCTGCGATGCTAAAAAGGCCATCCAAGAGATGGCAGAATACTCTCAAAAATGGCACAATGGAACATCTAGAGGAAGAAGCACTAAGACTTATGACGACTGGACTGTATACACTACAACTGAAAAAAATACAAGGAAAGAGATCAAGAAGGTAAATGAAAAAGTTTATGCTGCTCAAGTAGAATGTGAACAATGCAAAGGACCCCATTACACCAAAGATTTCCCACTAAAAGAAGAAGGGAAAACCCTAGAAGAAGCTTACTACACGCAATTTGGTGGACCTTTTCAAGGAGGGGGATATAGAGCAACAACTCTAGATTCTATCAAAGGAACAACGCAAATCCTTCATACCAAGAATGGAGGCAATCCATAGAAGATACCTTGAGTAAATTAATAGGAGATCGGAAAAAAGACACAAGGAAAACTCTAACTTGATCAAATAAATCCGAGCTTCAACAGATGCTTCCATAAGGAACCAAGGAGCAACAATTAAAACTTTAGAAATTCAAATCGGGAAAATAAGCAAGGTACTACAAGAAAGAGGATTTGGAAGCCTACCAAGCTCAACTAAAAACAAACCCAAGATCAAGTCAAGTCGATTTCAACTACTATTGAAGCTGATGTAAGCCCGATACGCTGTATTTGGATCAATCCCAAAAACGCCGGATCCACGGACAGAACCGTACACTGATGTACAAGACAAGACAAACAACGATTCCATTTCTAAGTCTTTTGAATGGTTACTACTGTGAAGAAAAAAAGGATCATATGGACCACAATTCTCGAAAGCTTACTCTGAAGCTTCAAATATCAATAAATCCATACCCCGAAAGGAGAAAGACCTAGGGAGTTTCACTTTACCTTGCTTTATTAATAATGTTTGCTTTGACAATGCCCTTGTTGACTTAGGAGCTAGCGTTAGTGTTATGCCTCTCTTGACCTACCTTAACTTAGGATTAGGCGAATTTGCTCACACTAAGCTAATAGTGGAATTAGCGGATAGGATAGTGGAAATTTCCAAAGGAAATTGCCAAAAACAACTGAATAAGAACCTGGTAGTGGAGTATTACTTTCCCCCGTAGACCTTTATAATTGCTAGATATCCCAAGGATATCAAAGTGCCATTGAATCTCTTGAAGGACCCTTTTTTTGTCTACCACCCGTGCAAAAAATGATAAGAATGAAAAGATGTACTTGTAATAGTTAGGGACCCACCGCATCTTACAACCCCCCGAATGATAACCACCATATGCACGACTGAAACCAAACCTCTGGTACTACTAGCAAAGCTACCTCGAACGACCGTCGCAATAGCATACCCGCACTGCACCGAGTGCGCGCCTATAGGTCAATAATAGAACCCTTAGACCCTTTTGTAATGGAGATTACATCGAACTCAATGATCAAAACTGAACCATATTATCTTAGAGAAAATTTTACGGTGATATTTAATGCCCACCATTAAGGGGAAGGTGTAGCAATTGCAGAATTTAAGAACTAGGGATGAAGATCTTGATACTAGAATTGATGATTACCCTAGTTATTGCGACATATAAAAATTATCACATAACTGTGCCCACCACTTAAAGTTTACAGCATAATAGAATTATCGAATTTACACACGTCAACTTCTTCCCGTTGTTTTACGTCAATGTGATGTCCAAAAAGTGTGAAGATCGTTTAAGCTCTTGTTTGTTTAGAACAATGATCTAGATGAATTAATAACAAAGGCGGAATATTCAACGTTGAATCATTGTTATTTAATACAAGGTTATTCAATCATCATCAACTTAAGATACATGACACTACAAGCCCCAATCTTACCTGATCAATGGTAAGACGGTTACATCAACAGGAATCATAAGATCCTTAGGTCTCGGCTAAAACTAAAAAGTTGTCAACGTCATTTTACATCAACGTACTTTTGAATCCGAGTCGTAAAAATATGATCTAGCAGGTCGTTTTGGAAGGGTCAGATTTAAGGAAAAATATATATTAAAAAGTCAAACGTTAACTTTTAAGAGTCAATTGGGTTAGTATGAAACTTGTTGGATTTTATAAAGATAATAAACATTATTATTGTTACGATCATGATATTTTGGGTTTGACGACTTTAATGAACGATGACGTTTATAAAGATAGACACTTTATAATTAAGAACATATATGCATATAAGTATATAAGAAAAGGTATCGTAGAGAGTGTCATATTAATGGCGAGACTTGAATAGATGGTCATAAATGGAAAATAAAACATTTTATGGACTAACACGTCCGAATGGTCGGACTTTCTAAAAATAGTAACTTTGTAACTATATGAAGTTTCCAAAAATAGAAAGTTTTCAATAAAGGGATACATCTTATGTTTGAAAGAAAGATGTATCCCAAAGTATATCTAATGTTACACGTGAGTGTTTTAATACGATTTATATCATTGCGATGTACACATCATTCGATCGTACTTTATTATATAGTAACCAATCGACATAATTATAGGTCGCGGTCGAGTTCGTTATCGGTGACGTTTCGTGATTAATCGATGATTGATCGTGGTCTTTGATCAAGGTGAGTTCATAGCCTCGCTTTTAATAAATGTTTTGCGGAACCAATATGTGTTCTAATTGTTACTTGAAAACTCTATGAATTCACTCAACCATTGTGTTGACGTTTTTACGCATGTATCTTAGGGTTAGGTGCTTGGACGGCTTGGATGGGACAAAACGCGGATATCAATGATTGGAACTCGGTGAAATTTTGTACATTCGATAAAGGAAATTTTTAAAAAAACAAGTCGTGATGTGACTCACAAGAAATATATTTTCTAAACTAGTTTGGGGCCTTGTAACTCTGATCTTCTTCTTAAATAAAATCAAACGCTGAATGCATTAAATAGATCTATTGGATTTGACAGCCCTGTTCGGGGTATGAATCCGAAGGTGAGCACCCTGTAACGGACATTTTGTATTGAGAAAGGGGTAAAAATGTGGTGTGGCTTGCCTAGCTAGCAAGTCATACATGTTTTTGGTGGAACCAAACTGCGTTCTAAGGTTATAAATGTTTTGCGGAACCAATATGTGTTCTAATTGTTACTTGAAAACTCTATGAATTCACTCAACCATTGTGTTGACGTTTTTACGCATGTATCTTAGGGTTAGGTGCTTGGACGGCTTGGATGGGACGAAACGCGGATATCAATGATTGGAACTCGGTGAAATTTTGTACATTCGATAAAGGAAATTTTTAAAAAACAAGTCGTGATGTGACTCACTAGAAATATATTTTCTAAACTAGTTTGGGACCTTGTAACTCTGATCTTCTTCTTAAATAAAATCAAACGCTGAATGCATTAAATAGATCTATTGGATTTGACAGCCCTGTTCGGGGTATGAATCCGAAGGTGAGCACCCTGTAACGGAC